>VZTO01023563.1:0-10646 GCA_013400615.1 Syrrhaptes paradoxus | reverse complement strand
AATCCTTAATATTCTGTGATTCTCTGATACTTCTAAAATGATGCAGAATAAAACATAAATGGACAAGACCTCACCCATGCTCCCACTTCTTAGTCTAAAAATAAATAGATTTTTGTGGCTGAAATATGCAGAAAATGAGAATAATAATCTCATTACAAGAAGAAATAAATAGGTAACTTAATTTTATCTACTTGGACACTACACTTCAGACAAGATCCTTATAAAGTTATCAAAGATGATTTAACTGAAAAACTAAAATGATTTTTTTCTTCATCTTCTAAATCTAGGCGTAACCTACAATTCGAGTTCCAAGGTGTCTTACAGAAATAATCAGCAATAAATACAGAAAAGTAATATGGTTTCTTTGCATTTTCTATTTATATCTGCATTCAGATAAGGATATATCCATTTGGACTCCAAATAACACATAAGGCGTGTGCACAAATATATATATGTAAATGTATGTTTTAGCTTATTGATATTCTTTACAATAGATATATTTGCAATATATGTCCTTAGCTCTAATACATATAAAGTTCACATCTTTATTTTGTTTGATCTAACCTAGGGGCAGTTAATGAGATAGTACTGTAAAACACTGCTTTGAAGGAAAACTCTCCAAAGATACAGGGAAAGTCAAAAGATGATAGCTATACACTTAGCAGCCCACATTTCCTCATTCCTTTCTATTTTGTAGGGTAGGGGGCCTGATTAAATCTGTGCTAGAACTGAAATTTGCCATGAAAATCTTAATTTATTTATTATTTTTTTAATGATATAGTACTGAAAATGAGCATAACGTGACCTAATTTTTCTGAACTCTTCACAGTCACTTTTCCAAAGAGATTATGTACTGGACTGTGATGTATCTAAATAAAAACCTGTAGAGTGGGTTATATGTTCTTACGGCAGAAGTCCTGTATGTGATTAAGTTAAGTCTGAAAACAAATTCCAGTGATGGGTGAAGGACATTTGTATGAATGTATCAATGCACTAGTTTTCCTTTTGGAAACAGGAGGGGAGCCTTCTTTGCCAGAGGTGAAAACATGACCGATGTTCTCAGCTGTATTCTTGGTGCGGCTATATGGATAGCATAGGGTGTAGTTAAATCTCTGGGCTTGATGTGGTGTCTTGGGAAGACAGCAGAAGAGATTCCATTGACTATCAAAGACGCAAGACTGCAGTATACTACTTGGGAATGGGTTTGCCATTTAGAAAAGTTTGCAAAGTATCTGCTTTTCCACTGGTTCTGACTGTCTCAAGAGCCAAATACACATCATTCCTTTTCAATGTTTTTGTCAGACTGTCAAATTACATTACCAAATTAAAAATTTACTCCTCCTGTGTAAAACCAGTAAGTGACAGCATAATTTCTGTTTTGTGTTTTAGGGCGAGAACTCTACACAGCAGATCAGAAGCACGATTACACAAAGAATTTCATGCTTTAGTACTGGAGGGATTTCAAATTAAGTTTTTCAAATGTCATAATCTGTTGTAGATTCATAAGAACAGGTTTAATATAGATGAAAATATTTTACTTTAGCTCAGCGCTTTTGGCTGAAGAACAGATATTGCTGTATGGTTTGTCTTTTATTTTGATATAGTTCTGAAATTATAGATGTGCAATGTTGTGCTGAGCTGCACCCATAGCTGTGTTTATGCTCAGTGTCACATTCAGAGACACTTGAGATTATTGCAGGTAATGCTTTCGTATGTACAACAGTGACAAGAATGTGTCACATAAAAATATAAAAATCAGACCTTGAGGATCAGACCAAAAAGCAGAAAATAATTACATTTCCCTAAAGAATATTTCTGGTTTACTATTTTTTTTTCTAAATGCAAAGCTCACTTCTCAAAAAGCAGCCATAGATAGCAAAAGTTTTTTTGAAGATACTTCAAAAGGATGTGAAAAGGAGCCTTTAAAATGCACCCTGTGTTGAGAAGATACTCTATCCTTCTTTCATCTATCATGCTATCTAACTGCATTCAGTTCTTCAGTCTTCGTATCTGCTATAATAATACCTCTTTGAAGGAATCCAAGCCATCCACTTTATTTTTCATCTATTCTTAATGGAATGAAAAATAAGAATAAAAACTACAGTGGAAAGTGCTTTCAAAATGTATTTTGGAATACAGGTTTTCCTGTAACATGTTAAGATGTGGGCTTCTACACCTGTTTAATTAATTTAGCTTTGCTTTGTAAACAGCATACCCATGTTCTGGCTTTTATACTTTTCAAATAGAGTGAAGCATCTATAAAAAAATATTTACAGATGATTTCATGGGCTGTGCTCTAGTTCTGCTTTGAGTGTGGAGCTTGTGAAACCCTCAGATCAGATGCTAGCAGTTGTACTTGAACAAAAGCATTTCCCATTTATTTCCACTTCAGTGAATAATATCCATTCTTCACTTGCTGTTTTAAGTCTGTTCATCTTTTAACTTGAAGCTTGTCATTCTGTTCTAGTTGGTTTTTGGAAAGGCCTATTGATGTGTTTATCATGTAGGCTACAAAATGCTTGCTTCCTTTTTAAAAGTGTAATTGCACAAATGTGCTAAACTGGCTGCTTTTCAAGACATTAAGAGTAGTCTCTGGTTCAAGGAGGAATGGTACGTTGCAAGCAGGAAAATACAGTCTTAATTAGAATATCTATAACTCCAGCCACAGGACCAATAATTAAATCAGTATGGTCCAATTACTGTTTCGGTCAGATTCAGATTTTATAGCCTTCTGTCTAATCCCATCGCAGCTTTATTTCTTTTAAGCAACTAAATTGCATCAAATAGGAGAAATATTTCTATGTTCACCATTCATGAGAGCACTGTGGATGTTGGTAAATGCCTGGTGTTGTCGAGCAGGATGCAAAGGGCTATGTCTGACACAATCCCTGAGTCTGTAATGCAGCACTATTTGCCAAGGTGGGGTTTAGGCGGGGCTGCAACAAGACCAGCCGCCCACCATCCCGTGACACGTAACCCATAATTACTCAGCAGGATGGGTTTTCTAGCTGCATAGTGATTTCTGAACAAAATTTCTATTTTAACTCTCACATGCATGCACACACCAGTGATGACTCTTACCCCTCCAATGTCATATGGACCCCCAGGAACTGGCAACTTGCTCTGACTCCTCAACCTGCTGGGGTCTGTCTGGGGACCCAGCCACTATATGTCTCATGGCTCCACCACTGGCTCAGCTGGCTGTACCATGTCCCACATTCAGGAATGTGTTCCTGCCCCACACCAAGGGGCTACTGTTTTAGTCGAAGTTTGAAAAGATTTGTTTAAATCTTGTCCAAAACTGTAATAACGGAGTTATTCTACAAAGGAAAGTGTTTTACCTCTGAACGGTGTCTTCATATTTGCAAGACTTACTTTGCTATGGTTGAGACTGTAGACTCAGTAGTGACTTACTTTATTCTTCAGGTTCTGCTGCTGTTTCTGACATGTATACTTCACTTATTCCACATACAAATCACCATCTCAACATTATTACATAACATTTCAAGAGCTATTTCCAATGTGTTAAAATCCACTACATTTTTGAGAGGAAAAAACAAGCAAAACAAACCCAAAAGAAATGGTAAATGGAAAGCTGGGGAGAAAAATTTCTGTGACACTAGCATTTTTTTTTTCTTCCTGAGCATTAGGCATGGACAACAACAATGACGACCAACAACAACAAAAGAAATCTTTATTTCCCTCTTACTGTAATTATTTCTTCTACAACCATCATGAAAGTATTAAACCTATTAAAATTAATTTTGACGGCTGAAAACCAGGTGATTCAAGGCACTATGCAGCAAGTACCTTACTGCTTTAATTTTAGCATACTGTTTCATTTATCAACAGTACCTTGAGGACATTTCCTGTCCTGAAGTCAATTTTTCTGTTGATTAAGATGAATTTGTTTTCCTTCTAGTCAAAATTCTAATATTTTGAAGAAAGTGGTTGTTAGTAAGATCAGTGTGTTTTCTCAATAATTATACCTTTTCCTTGATGATTCTGTGAATATTCTCATTAACATGTTACTTCTAAGATAAATAATTAGAATATGAGTGTCAATATGAGAACAAATGTGTTGACAATAAAGAAGACAAAATAATTGGGGGTTTTGGCCATTAGATTTTATCATATAGAGGCTGTATTCCCCAACCTACAGGTAAACCTCTGTGCAGTTTCAAGGACATTTTGTTGGATTAATATGCCAACATAATTTGAAAAAAAATACAGAGGTCTTAACATCAAAAGGCTACAATTTGTATGAGAATTAAGATGCATTTTTGTTTGAGTTTTCTGTAAACATTTGCAAAAGTTGACATTCATAAAAGAAAATACACTTTGTCCAGGCCAATTTTTAGCCTAATTGTAAGAGAAAATGCTGTCTACTAAAGAAACCTTAATTTAAAAATATAAAACAACCAACTAACCAACCAAACCACTAAATAACATCTAAAAAAAAGGCAAATCATGAACTCCATGGAAAATTATGAAGATGGAAATACCTGTTGCAAATGTCACTAGCTGTTTATTTTTAGGCAAAATTGACTTCCCATTTCTAAGCCCGGGCTAGAAGTGTATTTGTGAAAGAGCTGTCAGATTCCTCCTTTATTTACTACTATAACAGAAGAAAACAGTGATTGCTACTGTCATATTATAAAATGTAATTATTAGATTGGGCCTTAGTAATGATAAGTCAATGTTTAAGTCTTCGTGGTGCACAAAAGCAGCTTCACTACTGAAATACAAACAAATTACCCATGAATCCAAAATGTTTTTAAATAATGTAAGTGAGAATAAAGGCAGCCTATAAAAAATAAATCCTTCAAAAAGTGGAGGGTGTAGACAGAACTTACCAAGATTAAATTGATCATATTAAATGTTTCACTTCATTCGGCCAACAGAAATTATATAAATTATGCATTTTTCTCTTTGTGATACATCTGCCATTGTGAGATTCAGCGTGGTGCAACTATTCTGCAGGTAGGACAGACCACTGTCATGTACAAGCACACAAAACATTTGAAACCATTTCTGAGGCATAAAGAATGCTGATTTTGATTTTAATATCAGTGCAGAATTACGCTGTCCTCAGTTGTCCGAACTTCTTATTTTCTTGTAGGCACACTGTGTTAATCATACATAGTTACTCCGAAGTCCACCTCTCTGAGATCACCTTTAGACACAAGTAAACAAGTATCTGTTGTGGCTGTCAAGACCTATATAGTTAAAGCCATAACCTTCCCACTTCTCCCTGTGCCAAAGATCTGAAGAATTGGGCTGCTGAGGGAAACTTCAGGAGAATTGTGCCAGGGCCTAACGCAGACCAGAGAAAAACCAGATGCTCAAGGCATCCCAGGAGACATCGCTGCCACCGCTCTCCTGTTTTAAAAGGTGGGGTAGAAGAATCTTTGTTATATTTCTCTAAGCTGTATGGCACTGCCTGCCAAACACAGCTGTCCTTAAATCTGTGGTGAATAAATCTAATTTATGATTAATATTTTGGATTTTGAGACTACAGGTTAAAACTAGTTTACATTTTCAGGCTCTTCCCTGCAGTTACGAAAGCTAAAAACTGATTTATATGTGTATATATGTACTTATATGGTTTTTATGTATAAATATCTTTGCTTGATATTCTCAGATAATTACTGGTCAACAGGAACTGTTATTTTAATTAAACATGAAGCACCACAGGTTCAGCAGGAAATTATGAGTGTTGGCAACGCTTTAGCATTTTCAAGCATTGTAAAGAAATATTCTATAAATAAAAGTTTCCTACCACATACTATAGACATTGAATTACAGTGATTTTCACTAGATATTTTCTAGAGGTCTTTTAAGTTTCATCTTAATACCAAGGTGTAACATTTATCTAGTAGAGATGTTTTGAGAGCTAATAGATTATTTGCAGGTAGACTATGCCTATTAATTTACAGTGAAGGTATTTTCTATCTTCACATTGAATAGAAAGTAGGTGGGACAAAGGAGAATAAAACCTTTAGACAGCCACTGTCTGCCTTTCTGCCAAAACTATCTAATGCTCTGTAAATCCTCTCTCTCAGACAGATCATTGAGCAGTTTCCTGGATCTGCTTACAATTTTAACAGCTTCTAAAGGCATAGAAATCCTCTTGAAATAAGAGCTCATACACAAAGGTGAGCAGTGTTCATGTACATTCAGGGATGATCAGAATGTAAAGAAAAATTTATATTCCTTGCATCGATTAATACCACTTCAAGTTAAAGGTGATTTTCTTACAATATGATCACTTTATAGTACATACGTTGGCCTCTGTCCAGCCAAACACTTATGCTAGAACAAGTTATTACTTAGAACAGAAAAAAAAAATATTTGAAATCAGAAGCTCCTGCAGATTAGGAAGCAGCTGTGTTCATTCAGTGGCCATCAGGCTTTTTTTCCTTCAGCAGTACTGTATTGATCTCTTTTTTTCTCTCCTTCTGCTGCAAATTTATCCCACCCGGTGTGAGAGGCTGAACAGAAGCACCTATATCAGGACAGAAATTATCCTGGGCTCTTGAATGCAAATCACGAAAAATAAGTATGTCCTTCCTTTGATTATAAAGCCAACCAAAGCATGCTTTCCTTTCCAGTTAGATAACTCCTTCAACAACACTTCCCATCAAATTTCTCCCCTTGCCCCACTTCTGCCCCCCAATGCACTTATCTGCAGAATCATTAATAATTGCTGTTCACAGATTAGAAGGAATTATTTCAACAGAAGGAAATTAACTCATATTCAGAAAAATTACTACACAAATAACATAAGATTTAAGTGTTGTTATGTTGTTATGCCTGTGAGGCTATTGTACCTGTTATGATCTTCACTTATTCACCTTGCTCTTTGCCTTTTGTTCAGTGTATTTCCCAAAACTTAATTTGCTCTTTCTTCGTTTCCTCACTAAATCATATCCAATTGGAGGAAAGGAAGTATTAATTGTGTACTCATAATTTTTACCAGCCATTTTTTACTTGATTTCAGAAGAAAAAAAAATGAGTCTTAGCATCTCAAGGAAGCCAGTTTCTAATCTTTCACCCTGCCAAAGCATATACATGTATTTAATGTTTTACTCACAACAGACATATTTAAGAGAATAGAATTACTGTCATAAAGCTAGAAACATGTGTAAGTTTTAGCAGGCTCAGGGTCTAATTATATATATATATATATTCTCTCTTTTCATTTAGTCTCAATAAAGAAAGTTGGACAGTTTTAAAATATCATNTCAGTGGCCATCAGGCTTTTTTTCCTTCAGCAGTACTGTATTGATCTCTTTTTTTCTCTCCTTCTGCTGCAAATTTATCCCACCCGGTGTGAGAGGCTGAACAGAAGCACCTATATCAGGACAGAAATTATCCTGGGCTCTTGAATGCAAATCACGAAAAATAAGTATGTCCTTCCTTTGATTATAAAGCCAACCAAAGCATGCTTTCCTTTCCAGTTAGATAACTCCTTCAACAACACTTCCCATCAAATTTCTCCCCTTGCCCCACTTCTGCCCCCCAATGCACTTATCTGCAGAATCATTAATAATTGCTGTTCACAGATTAGAAGGAATTATTTCAACAGAAGGAAATTAACTCATATTCAGAAAAATTACTACACAAATAACATAAGATTTAAGTGTTGTTATGTTGTTATGCCTGTGAGGCTATTGTACCTGTTATGATCTTCACTTATTCACCTTGCTCTTTGCCTTTTGTTCAGTGTATTTCCCAAAACTTAATTTGCTCTTTCTTCGTTTCCTCACTAAATCATATCCAATTGGAGGAAAGGAAGTATTAATTGTGTACTCATAATTTTTACCAGCCATTTTTTACTTGATTTCAGAAGAAAAAAAAATGAGTCTTAGCATCTCAAGGAAGCCAGTTTCTAATCTTTCACCCTGCCAAAGCATATACATGTATTTAATGTTTTACTCACAACAGACATATTTAAGAGAATAGAATTACTGTCATAAAGCTAGAAACATGTGTAAGTTTTAGCAGGCTCAGGGTCTAATTATATATATATATATATTCTCTCTTTTCATTTAGTCTCAATAAAGAAAGTTGGACAGTTTTAAAATATCATTATACATGGTTTGTCTTACTGCATTTCTGCTGTCATGATGCGATTTTAATCAGCCTAAGGATGTAAATTAATAATGTAAATGGAATATTTTATTATACTATCTTTTACAATTACCCTAGCTTTTAGGATTCTCTTATTGCATAAGTATGAGAAAATATAATTTGAAATATCTCTAATAAAATAGAATTAGGTAATATTTAAATATTATGACCATGGAAATATGCAAAGATAATTGCCATAAAAGTAGTAAAATACATTATTATTTCACTCTTTCCATTTTTAAAAGAAATTATAGAAAATATTCAAGGAATGCTGATGATTTCTCTAAGTGAGCTCTGTTACTAGGGCAATAATACCCCTTAGAGAGATATTTCCCTAGAAATGGTATGGTACAAAGTAAGTCACTAGCAACTAACTGCGGTAAGAATGGTCACTTCTTTTCCGTAGTGTTTCTCATATGAAAGTTAATTTATAGGCTATAGAATTATTTATCTTTAATTTAAGGGAAATTCTGTGTGAAAGTCATCCTTCAGTTATTTGCCTTCATCTTTTTCCTATAGTAAAAGTGATTGGCTGAGATAGGGTAGACATGTGAAGAAGAATGCATCCTATCATTCTCTTTTGCAAATGAAACAAACATTTCTAGAATTTAACATTTGGCATTACTTTGTGAGTTCAAACTCTCATCAGTTAACTTTACAATACTTTAAAAATATTAATGTCTTCTTGACATATTAGTTTCTTATCTGTTTTAAATGCTAAAATGGCAGAATATTCATGAATGTTATTATTGATCTCTTAGAACCATAGAAGCATTGACTCATAGAATACCAGGTTGGAAATGACCTCAAGGATCATCTGGTCCAACCTTCACTTGGCAAAAGCACAGTCTGGACAGGATGGCATCATATCTAGCTCATTCTAATTTGAAAGATTACTCTAGGAGCAACTCAGTAAAACCAAAAATATATAGAAGGGTGGAAGACATTTTTCAGATCAATCTGTCCATTTTTGCTTGATGTGGAATCATATTGGGTCTTCATACAATGTTCACAGAAATATAAGGAACAATGTTGAGGATAACAGTAAATTCATTAGTAAGAAGACTGGGAATATAAAATGTCTCAAAATGTAAAGTACTGGGTTTTAATAGGCTGTCTTCAGAAGGCTGTATTGGAGACAAGCAGCCTGAAGTCAGAAATGTGTTGATTGAAGTTATATAGTGGAAATGTTTATGAAATTTCTTGAGGAAATAAATGGTAATCCATTTTTTTTCACATAGCATTCCAGAATTGAACCGCACTTTTTTTTCATAATGTCTGGAGTCCTAAAATGGTTTCTAAACTAAATGCTGTATAAGAAAAGTCTACTCACGATCACTCTTGCTGTCAGTATGAAGTCACATAAAGGCAAGCACAATCAGGGAAATGCACAGAACGGCTTGCACAGAAAGAGGCAAGCTTTTATTATTTGCACTTTCCCTGCCACATTTAAAAACACAAAAAACAAACAAAGGAAAACTTGAGGAGAAGCAGACAAATGCAGAAAGGCAACCAAGTTCAAAGAGGTCATCTAGTGAAGACAAAAACACAGAGATTATGAGTTCTCAGGACACAAGAAAAGATTTCTGAAAAGATTAAATCCTAGTCAGAAACAGATGAGAGCATATTCACTGCTTTAAATGTATTAAAATTATGTGAAGGAAAAAACCCTATATGCTTTATACAAATGATAACCATCTGAGATGTCAAGGTTGTGAATAACTTGTTTCTAACAGAGTTGTAGACATAATAGAGATTTCAGAAGTCTAGTGGATGGAAGGTAGTGCATGGGAAGGCAATTTGTAGTATATTCCATAAATACACATATGACACATTATATACTTTACAGGAAAGACATTTACACTAGTGAAGAAGTACAATTATGTTATAAATTAAATGGTGAGCTCAATAAAATTTTGAGAAATTATGGACTATCTGTTTACTGAAACTGCAATATGGATTGTGTCAAACATTAGAAAGAAAAAGTATGGTATGAAGATTACATTGTCCATCCTAGGTGCAACAGGTACTGTGATCAACCGAGAGCTATGGCAAATTCAGAGTAATGAAGGCAGAAATCACTTCCTTGCAGAAACGTATTGGTAGCCTGGAACAACATCATAATGAAATAGCAGATTTTTCAGTCACAGTGCCTTCTGAAACAATTATTCAGAAAACATGAAAGAAAAATACAATATTTATTTATGAGGAGTGCATGGGGTGTGGTTCAAAACTGACTGCTGCAGTCTGTAATAATGAAGATAATCTAGTTATGTTTACAGGAAAAGCCACCCTAAAAAAAAATCTCTTCTGTTAACACTTAACTTCAAAATCAACGTAAAAGAAAAACAACACCCACACTACACAGACTTTGTTTAGTCAGAGGTTTTTTGTTTGTTTCTTTTAGAAAGAAAATAAAAGAAAGATTCAAAATAATACTTTCATGTATTACAACGTTGTTTAAGGACACTTTGTTGAAAGATTACAGCCGGGCCGAGAGCTAATGGCGT
>VZTO01023553.1:18338-44096 GCA_013400615.1 Syrrhaptes paradoxus | reverse complement strand
ATTTAAACTCTACAAAAATATAATGATACAACACGGTTTTCAATTCTAAGTTCATATTTCTAGAAACATGTCCCACTGACTCTCAGATGAAAAAACATTATATTGAGGAACAACTGCAAGAGCTGAACAAATATAAAATGAAAACTCCACTCATCTACAGCATAGAGTAAAGCATGCTCTGACATCCATGCACTGCTAGCTGCCTTTTGACCAGTAAGCTGTTTTATAAGTTGGTTTAATAGCCTGAACCAATGGATGATCTGAATAAAAGGAGTCGTCACCCACTTATCTTTCTTTTTATCTGTTTCACACAAAGGGATCATAGAATCATAGAATGATAGAGTAGTTTGGGTTGGAAGGGACCTTTAAAGGTCATCTAGTCCACCCCCCTGCAATGAGCATGAAAAGGTCCTATTTGCACGTTCATGAAAAAATGTTGCCTGTGTTCATTTCTGCCTGATGATATTCAAGAAAAAAAGAGATTTTCTTTTTTTAAAATGACAAATGTTTCTAAGGTCAAGAAAGGGAGGAATTCAACATCAACGAATGCCACGGAATATAGCTTTATTCCTTAATGTCCTGATAATTCTCTCAGCAGTCTAATTTGCTCAGCAGTTTATAGCATCTTATAACACATAATTTATCCCAGTAATTTAGCAAGTAACATAAAAGTTGGTGCACAGAAACTGACTATTGCACTACAGTAACAGAAAAAAAACAAAACAAAAAGACCCTCCTGAAAAACAAAGGCATTTAAATTCAAAAAGGTAATTGATTGGATATTACAGGTTTTTTTGTAGAAACTACAAATACTTGAGGACATGGTCTGTGGGAGCCACTCTGTACACTTTGCTAGCTCAGCAAGTCCTTCAGCTGTTGTAAGTCAAATCTGTTCTAGGTGATAGCTCTGGTAAAAATGATTTGGCTAAACCAAGGACAACCTGGTCATTGCTTTAGGGACCAATAAATGTGGAGATTATGAGGGAGGCACAGTGCAATTCACTTCCATCCATCCACCTTGTTCTTGTTAAGAGCAGGCACCAGATGCATCCATAGACAGGAACTTTTTTGCTCTTGCTGCTCTTGCTGTTTTTATCAAAAAGGATCCAGCTGTCCGGGAAGTAAGGGGAATGAAACAAATGTGTGTGTGTACACGCACGCAGACAAGACTGTACTGGTTCAGAACCTCATTTGGTGTGAACTAGTGCAGGGCTGTTGAAGTCAGTAAAGCAGTGCCAAATTATATTAACTTCAGGTCAGGTCCTCTTCTCATTTATTCCTACGTTACATGACAGTTGAAAAATAAAGGAAAAGAGTGTTATTAAAGAGGATATAGGTATCTGTATCACTCTTCTCCTGAATGCTGCATATGATACATCCCCCTGGTCTTAACTGCCAGAACTACAGGACACTGAGCAGCAGCCTATAGCTTGTGGCCCTGCACAATTTCAAAGAAGGTGCTTCTGTTCTTTCATTTTAGGAAGCAGGTATTGTCCTTGGGGAATGTGATGAGATGAACCTTGCTCTCTATTGATTTGCATATTCTTCAGCCATGCAAGCACTGATCCACTTTGTGAATGTTCTTTCGGATGTTGGCCTTACTCCCTTGTGGATAAAGAACAGAAGGAAAAGTCTTGCTGCATCCTGAAATCTTGTGATCTGTAAATCTAAGTGTCTGCAGCCCTGGGGACATTTCAACAATATGAATCAAGTTCTGTGCCACTTGCAGGCTAAAAATACAAAAATGGTGATGCTACCTCCCAGTTTAAAGAAAAATCAATACAAATGTATTGAGAATCCAGTTGCTTCAATCAGGGCTGCTATATATAGGGGAATCACAGAAAAGGATTAACACAAGAAATTGGTGGCAAGCCTTTCTGTTGGTTCTTTATTTGTTCTATTTTTTTTTTTCTAGTGAAAAGTAACCCCACCAGACTGGGTGAAGGGCAGCCATGAATGAGAGGGAGCATGCTCTAAAGGTCTATTAGTCCACTGTACAGTGCATTTTAAGTTCAAAGACTTCAGAAATTATAAGAGAGGCTACACTTTAATGTGTGGACAAGAAGGATCTTTGGAGAACCTTGTTACATTAAGGTGGCAGACTGCCTCTGTTGGTATGACCTTTAGTGGCTTTGAAGAACACTGAATGAGTTTTAAGAACTAAGGACTAGATGGTTATCCATAGAAAATTTGAAGAAAGTCATGGACATGTAGGAAATAGTATCTTTGAACCAAACTGAAAGTGCTGACCTCAGATTTTAGCTGATGTACTATTATACTTCCCTATAGAAAGTTACAGCATCTGGGTGACTTGTTCTGAGTGACTTTTTTGTCTCGCCACTTCTTATTTCACTTTCCAAAGAATGACAGAACTCTCTTGATAAAAAAGTCTCTTCCCTGGAACCTATGTTACATCTCCTTGGCACATATAAAGAGAAATTTATGGCTAAATCTGTTCAAAAGCAACTTAGATATTTTAGACTTCCACAGTCCAGAGGTCCACACACCACTTAATCAGACTGCCAAACTTCTGCTGTAGGAAACCACTGATTTCCAGAACAATTATCACTGTTTTCATTATTCAAACCTCCTCTGTCACATGTCTATATGTCACATGATCTCTTACTATTGGATTTTGTAATTGGAGCAAATTGTTTGTCATTACCTAGTGCCTATAGAACTACTGGTTTCCATAGGTCCATACACTTTTTCTCGTGTGACTGCAACTATCAGTGCCATGAAGATGTACCTAACAGGGCAGTTCTGGAAGCAGAGTGGCCACCTGTAACAATAGAGCAACTAGCCATATTTTTTTTGTTACGCCTGGAGATCATCAAAACAACCACCAATACTCATATTAGGCTGGACATAAACACACCTAATAAATAATACACAATATCTTCCACCCTACACCTGAAATATAATAAATTGCAGCAGGAGCTGACTCACTTTGCGTTCAGACACACTTCCAAAGATTTGAAGCACTAGACAGGCTCTGCCAACATAATATGCTCCAATATTCATTGGTCCCAATTTATTGATATTTTTACTATGAGTGAGATGGACAGCAAATGTTCTCTTAATTGTGAGTAACTTGCTTAGAAGTACTTTGATGGCTGCTTTCAGATTGAACCCCTTGATCTATATTACTTGTTTTGTCCTTGATAGTCTGAATATGAATTACACAGTTTGGCTATTTAAAAGTGGATTTATTTGCCTGCATAGGTGTCCTGGTTTTGTCTGGCATAAAGTTAATTTTCTTCATAGTAGCTAGAATGGGGTTGTGTTTTAGATTTGTGCAGAAAACAATGTTGATAACACAGGGATGTTTTAGTCACTGCTGAGCAGTGCTTGCCCAGAGTCAAGGCCTTTTCTGCTGCTCACACCACTCCACCAGCAAGGAGGCTGGGGTGCACAAGAAGTTGAAAGGGACACAGCTGGGACAGCTGACCCCAACTGACCAGAGGGATATTCCATATCATATGAAGTCATGCTCAGCAATAAAAGCTGGGGGAAGAAGGAGGGAGGTGGGATGTTTGGAGTGATGCCGTTTGTCTTCTCAAGCAACAATTAAACATGATGGAACCCTGCTGTCCTGGAGATGGCTGAACACCTGCCCGCCCATGGGAAGCAGTGAAAGAATTCCTTGTTTTGCTTTGTTTGGGTGTATGGCTTTTGCTTTACTTATTAAGCTGTCTTTATCTCAACCTACAAGACTTCTGATTCTTTCCCCCATCCCACTGGGTGGCAGTGAGGGAGTGGCTGTGTGGTGTTCACTGCTGGCTGGGGTTAAACCATGACAGTCCTTTTTGATGGTCAACATGGGGCTCTAAGGGTTCAAGATAACAGCAGATTTGATTGCAATGGTCTAGCCTGAATTTACAGCTGTTATTGTTATTTAGCTATTAATGGGCAGGCCTCTGTGCTTGCCATGGGGCTTGCTTGCCTTACAGTATATTGGAGTCTAGTTCGTTAGTGGCTGCTTAGATTTATTTGCCTGAACAGGATAGTTACATGCCCCAAATTTTGGTCATTTACAGAAATGATTTTATTACGATGACTGCATAAAAAGCCCCACAGTGCTTTCTCCCATGAACTAAAGCATAATTCTGTATTTAAGTGCATATATTATTGCCACTTTTTTGCCATCCACTGTGATTCTAATAAGGTTGTCAGCTGTTTGCCCATCTTTCTTCTTCCCCTAGATTGATATATCAGACTGATCTCAAAACTTCCTCAGGATCCTGGGTTCTGATGGACATCATAAAGGAAGAGTCCAGGCTCTTCTGGACACTTCTCAGAGAACGAAAAAACTTTCTCTGGTGGACTCTCACTGACCATACATGCAGGAAAACTTCACAAGGAAGTTGTCAGTTAAACTGCCACACAGAGATGGTATTGGGAGAGGGAAAGTAAGATTTTCCTGTATTTTGTGGCTTTGCTATTGAGGTTCAACAGACTTGACAAGAGTCAAAGATTGTTTCTTTATGTCTCCTAAGCTTATGAAGCCTCATTCTCTTGCCTAAAATTCTTTGTGTCTCTACAATAAATTTCAGCTTTCTGGAGCAACAGAACCATTGTCTCCTGAGAACCTGGTCTGACCTGTCATGGAAAGCTGTGGTTTACAAAGGCTTGTGTCTCATGAGAAGAGCAGATATAAATCTAAGGTGATATTTTGCTTTTTTCTTTAAGAATGAGTAAATTGTTTTCTACAGTTTGTTATAAACCAGAAGAACCAACAACCCAACAACTTTTTGTGTAAGTACTGAAGTGATCGGTTAAGAAGAGTAGCCCCTACATCTTGAAAATAAAAAAAAATAAAAACCAAAGCAGAAGGATTTAAGCAAATTTGGTAATTAAATAAATCGTACTAAAAGGAAATATTTTCAAGAGCTTCTGGTATCTAATTCAAGCCTTAAGTCTTCAATACTTTAAGCAAAGTGTGAACTGAAACCTCTTGGGTTTCGTCCCATAAACTACTGTGACCACACTCTACTTCCTATAATGTGGTCCACTTTAAACTCTCTGGATTACTCTCTATATCTATAATGTCCAGTTGGAAATCTAAAAAAATGGGACAATTTATCTGCCAATGAACACAATCACCTCCAGTAAGCTAGCGAGGCCACTGTAACTATACATGGTTCAGTCTGAGACCTCTGAATTTCCTCTTTAATATAAGGAAACAATAAAATGTCTCTGGAAACTCTGCATTATACCTATCAGCAAATAGCATTTGATTGGCAGCAATGCTGCTTCTGAACAGTGCTTGCTTCATGTCCCTTTAGTCTGCCAAGCCCAAATATTGCAAACAGTGGGGTGAAATGACAAACACAACAGAATTATTTCAGGGGGGATCTTGAACCTCTCATGAATTTGTGCTTACATCCATCCGAGGGAGAATGGAGATTTTGTGTTCTTACATTAAACCCAAATAAGCTATCACAAAGGAGAACACTGCCTGACACATTATGAGGTTGGACACAAAGAAAGCATCACTGCTGGGTTTCTAATCTTGAATCTTGTGCTCATTAATAATACACAATAGAAAATCAAATCTTTCTAAAACAACAAGCCCAGAACTTTAATACCTCTCTCAGCACTTATCCTTTGCACTTCTGAAGACACGGCTCGTACTTTTGACAGAAAGAACAAGTTCTTTTAAGTCACTCTTCTAAACACTATCACAGACTTCTGTTTCCAAGTGCAGCATGTGAATAATAGATGCAGAGGTCAACAAATGTAAAAATAATGAAAAAAAATTATTTACTAACTAAAGACTGTCATTTGCAGGCAGAAGACTTAACAGAGTGAACATGAACTCTCCAATGTACTGTGCTGCTCTTTCAGCTATTGTGCTCAATAAGGTTTCCA
Source organism: Syrrhaptes paradoxus (assembly GCA_013400615.1). NCBI lineage: Eukaryota > Metazoa > Chordata > Aves > Pterocliformes > Pteroclidae > Syrrhaptes > Syrrhaptes paradoxus. The sequence goes on along the minus strand of VZTO01023553.1, from coordinate 38,222 downwards.
AGTATACAACAAAACTAGTGGTACCATCCTGGAAAGTCCTCCAAAAAGGCATTAAAGAGAGAGGAGAGAAACTGCAATCAGTAAGACAGCTTTGTTCTGACTGGTGACATGGAAAAGATATTCATCCGCACTGAGATATGTAAGGGCCAGATCCAAAAAACCCCAAAGAAAAGAAACTCCCAAGACTTTGGTGCTCAGACACCTGTCTTTTGAGAGCAGGTTTGAGTCAAAGTGGGATTAGTAAACCTGTAGGAAAGGTCTAAATGCTACTACAGGGTACGGGCAGTCCAGTGATTTGCCACTGAATCTGGCTGTTTGTGAACTCATCACACACAAAGGCTGGAGAAGAAAATAAAGCATCTTAGGTGCCTTGGGTAATCAATTAAGGGAGGTTTTAACTTTGAAAATTTACCTGATTTCCTTTTCAGCAACAACTAACCAATAAAATTGTACTAGTGGCATTAGAATATAGGGCAAGTAGTGAATGAGCTATTCTTATACAATCATTAGATAGACCAAATGTAAACATCTGCTTACAGCAATGTTTTTGCCCTCTGCCTGAAGTATCTGACTCTTCTGACAAAACTTTAGTGAAAATAGCTGTAACTTCATGGAAGTAACTACATGGACTACAGCTTTGTCATGCTAGCTGTATAAAACAGACAGGGTTTTGGGTTTTGTTTGTTTGTTTGTTTGTTTTAGTCAAGCTACAGGCTAAAGGAGAACCTGTTCCTAAGTCCATGCCTAAATTAGTATCTCAGATGTGGCCGCATCTATGACAAAGTGCAACAGCTTGTGACCCTCAAACAGCAGTACAGATAAAGAAATGCAAATGTTCTAGCCACACAGAACTTTGGGGACATTTAGTTAATAAGGTATATGTACCCGGTGTACTAGGAACAATGTGCCAAGACACTTTCACAAGCTCTGAGTGAGAGCCCTCAGTAAGAGCCCCTTACCCCTTTCAGCAGCTGATAAAGACTATGACCATCTGCGGGATAAAATGGAAGAGCAATATCAAATGTATCACAAGTACAGCTTCCTGCCACACTAGTGAAATAATAGACCCTTGTCAGAAGCCTTTCATGAGGCCATTTTAAAAGAAATGAGAACAAGCTGTAAGGAGAAAAGAGACCACCAGTAGAACAGTGATGTTACTGCAATTTTTTTATCACTGTCACACTGCTCTGTCATTAGGTTGGGTGTACTTTTCTGGCTTCCTCTTCCAGGACCTACCAGTGAATATAGACAAATGAAATAAAAACCTTTACTATCAACCTCTTAGATTCAAAAATCCCCTCAAAATAAACAAAACCTAGTCAGCTTCATAAAACGTAAAAACGTATAGAAAGGAGATTCTGCTTTCCTAGGCCATGAGATATAACCCTGTGTTGGCATATTTTGATTGTTCTTGAAAACAACGAAAGAGATAACCTTTGATGAAGACACTGAAATAATTAGTTGTGAATTTGATATCTCCTAATGAGACAGGATAGCTGATGAAATCTAAGAATACAGTAAGAGAAGTAAAATAAAAAAATAAATTTATTGGAATTTTTAATTCTGGTACTTATCTAGACAAGACATGTCTACTTGTCTAACTGAAAGTGAAAGATTTCCACTCCAGGTGCGAAGACTGAGAACTTACTTTGCGCTAAAAAGTTAAATGAAGGGTACAGCAGAAAAAACATAATTATCAAGGTTAAGCACTGAAATACTGTCTTATGTATTCTTAAACATGGAACTACAGTCATATTACAGCTGTCAGAGATGGTATTGTGATTAAAAATGTTTTAACGGTACAGTATACTCAGGTCTGCTTATAATGACCTTTTTATCCATTTTTCTTCTCTCTACAAATGCTCTTTCTGAGGGGGGGAAAGTGTATGTCATCTGTCCCTTTGCACAGTTGTCATGCATAATGCAATTACTATGATTTTCTGCACCTCAAAAGCGCAGCCATTTCCCATAACTACACTGAGAGAAAGAAAAGGACCCAAATTCAAATTACTGTACAAGAGACAGGCCATACTAACATAGCTCTTATTACTTGAGATGACAGTGAATAACTTCAGACAGAATTAGTATTTTAAATTCAGGTGGTTCTATGTTTGATTATTAACCAGCCCTACCTCATGTTCCCTTGGACACTAATAAGTTCTGATCATGTGACTTAGGAGATCTGAGCAAAACTATAATATTGGTCCCACTGAGAATTACCTACCTAGGTAAGGGGAAATAACGTGCCAGGGATATATACCGTAAATGCAGCCCACGGTAACATCTTCTTATTCAGTGTAGCTTGAGCTGTTGGAGCCAAGAAGGCAAAAGAAATGTAAAATCCTGCAGTATTTGGGGCTTTTCCTCTTACTGTCTTAGCAATTACTTAAGCAAATCTGGCATTCAGACACAAATGTTTTGCTTTGCAGAAAAATGATTGAAAAACATTATTAAAAATGTCAGGAAAATTGTTATATCTGGTAAAAAATCATAGATATTAAAAAAAGGAAAGAAAAGCAATTCAAAGCAGATATTTTCAATATGTCTACCTGAAACCTTTTATAACAAAGTTCGCTCTCCACATCATCGATCTAAAGCTTTAATTGGCAGACAGTAAAGTCTGATGGGAAAATAATGGTCTTTTAAATACCTGAGAATGAAAAGCAAATTGAGTTAGCACAGTGTAAGAGGCAAGTAATTACATAATGTCAATCCTGTTTTATACAGTTCAGTCTTTAAACAGCATGAAAAAAAAAGACATGTCTGGGAGAAAATATGAATCTCCTTACTTCAAGTGACTCATGTGCTCTTTGTCCAATGAGAAGTTAAGGCTATTATGTCTTAACAGCAGGCTCTTTGCTTCAGGGTTTCTCAAATGCAGCCACTGCTAACACTGTTAGTTTGTGACTATTTAAGATTTTCTCTCCCTCTTGTCAACCCCAAATGTCAGTCACTACCTACAAGAGCACAAGTCTTCACTGGGCAACTTACAAAACTATTGTCTCTGCAGAAAGAACTTTTATTATCTCAGAAACCATCCCCCAAAAAAAATGTAGACATAAAGTTAAAAGACTGATTGAAATCTCAAGAATATATAATATGCAACTGTGTATTTTCATTGGTATAATATCTAATACTTTGCTGAAATGTAAGTAAATCACTGAAAACAAACAAACAGTTCATCAATGACTTGGATGAGGGAGTAGAGTGCACCCTCAGCAAGTTTGCTGATGATACGAAACTGGGAGGAGTGGCTGACACGCCAGAAGGCTGTGCTTCCATCCAGCGAGACCTAGACAGGCTGGAGATTTGGGCGGGGAAAAATTTAATGCAATTTAACAAGAGCAAGTGTAGAGTCTTGCATCTGGGCAAGAACAACACCAGGTTCCAGTATAAGTTGGGTACTGACCTGTTGGAGAGTAGTGTAGGGGAGAGGGACCTGGGGGTCCTGGTGGACAGCAGGATGACCATGAGCCAGCACTGTGCCCTCGTGGCCAAGAAGGCCAATGGCATCCTGGGGTGTATCAGAAGGGGGGTGGTCAGTAGGTCAAGAGAGGTTCTCCTCCCCCTCTACTCTGCCCTGGTGAGACCGCATCTGGAATATTGTGTCCAGTTCTGGGCCCCTCAGTTCAAGAAGGACAGGGAACTGCTGGAGAGAGTCCAGCGCAGAGCCACAAAGATGATGAAGGGAATGGAGCACCTCCCTTATGAGGAAAGGCTGAGGGAGCTGGGTCTCTTTAGCTTGGAAAAGAGGAGACTGAGGGGTGACCTAATTAATGTTTATAAATATGTGAAGGGTGAGTGTCAGGAGGATGGAGCCAGGCTCTTCTCTGTGACATCCAGTGATAGGACAAGGGGCAATGGGTTCAAGCTGGAACACAGGAGGTTCCACTTGAACATGAGAAAAAACTTCTTTACAGTGAGGGTGACAGAGCACTGGAACAGGCTGCCCAGAGAGGTTGTGGAGTCTCCTTCTCTGGAGACATTCAAAACCCGCCTGGATGCGTTCCTGTGCGATCTGATCTAGGTGTTCCTGCTCCGGCAGGGGGATTGGACTAGATGATCTTTCGAGGTCCCTTCTAATCCCTAACATTCTGTGATTCTGTGATTCTGTGGGAGTTTTAGGTGGGTCATGTCTTGGTTCTTCACTGACTCTGCACTTTTTCCTGTATCTTCCGTGTTTGTACCATCACTTGGCCTTCGGCCACATATGTTGCTTTAGCAGAATTTCACCTAACAGACTCAACATCAGAGAAGGCATCTAGAAAAAGGGAAGAACTTATAGGAAGCCAGAACTCAGTACTGGATGTCAGCTAATTTTTCTAAGCAAGATGGTCATGTGGTACTGTAAGTTTCCAGGAAATATTATGTAATAGTTTAACCTTGAATATTTTGCATTTGCAAACCTTTATCTTAGCTCGCCCCAGGTACAAGGATTACCCAACAGCAATCACTCATCTCCATTCTATATAGGAAAGAGAAGATGATCCTGGTCTGCAGTGGTGTATTTACTTGAGCAAATTTTGATTATGTGTGAAGATATGATCTCAGAACCCTTTGTGTAACTAACACACTTAAATATATTCTCAGCAGGATCACAGACACTAAGCTGATAAAGAAGGAATTGATAACAGTTTTCTTTTATTATAGGCCTCCACTGTTACTCCTAGCAGGTGCGTGCAATTAAGTTACGGTATGGTACCGGGTATCTCAAAAGACTATAACCTTTGACTACTTGGCTTCCTCCAAAAAAAGGATGGACTGCATGTTTCTCCAATTTAGCAGATTGTTTCACTTCTTTCTTATTGATTTCAGAACAAATGAACTCGCACTCTTGCTTGCCACTTAGTCTCCTTTCACAAAAGCCAGCTTAAGATGCCTTTCCACTAGCCTCCCAACACTTTAACTGCTCATCTTATGCTCAAATCCTATTTGCCACCTCCTTTCCTGAAAGTTCTCATGAATTTTATCCTGACATATATACAGAAATGTGTTTCTCCTGCTCTCTCTGTAGGAGAAGATGAATGCATTTATTTTTGGTTTCATATTCCTTGTTCTTCCCTACAGCCAGAACAAAAAAATGGGAGAACCTTTCAGTTTGCATTGTTACTGCCACCTCTGACTCAATATACCATATGCAATTTTGAAAGTGGATGGTAGTTTTTTACTGCAGGGATCAACTGACTGTGTAGTCACCACTGTGCCAATGACGCATACTTGCTCACCTGTCCTATATGCTGGTCACTCATTACAAGTATGCTACATTGCACACTGGATTTATCATGCATTTTTTTTCAAACTTTTCAAAAATTCCACTAATTGCTATTCTTTTGTTGTTCACAGCAAGTAACTGCAGTGTCACAGTTCAACTCTTGCCACATGAAACTGTTACAGAAACAGAGCGTGGCAAATATTTCCAAATGAAATTTTTTGACGTACAGGACAGCCCGGAGAAAAATAACAACAGGTTATTGGAAGAGATCAGAATTGAAAGGCCAGTAGCATCCACTGACTGTGCTTTAGTAGGCAGAATGTATTAGAGGGGCTCATGTTATAACCCTATATAACATAATTCCTTTAGACCCCAAATATAATTTGTTTCGGATTGAAACTATTACTGAAAATCAAATATAAAGTGAGCAATAAAGCCATAGTTGTCAAATGTTGTGAAAGATAATTTTCACCAATTACCTGGAAGGGAGCATCTGTTACACAGACTTGAATGAAGAGTTAACTAGGGATTTTGAAGTATCAATCATGCAACATTTGCTAATTATGTTTTTGTTGATGTTAAGTACCTATAAGGATTTATTTTTCAAGGCTAATAACTCAGGTAAGCCTTTACTTTATAGAAACTTCAAAACAATGTGAATCAATCAACTGAACAACTTTTCTAGGACAGAATTACATTTATGTGGTATTTAAGTGGTAGTTACTGACATATTCAATAAAAATATCCTGATTGACGAGTAGCTGAGACTGCCATGTGATGACTCAAGGTCTTTCAACTCCGTAGGTCTCCAGAAGGTTTTAAGTGTGTTGATGTAATATAAGACATGCAATTGTTTCTTCTGATAAAGACATTTAGACTGTAGGCAAACAAACATATGCTAAGAGCCTTCTGATGACTAGAAAATCAGAACTGTTAAGCTGTGTATAACTCAGACCAAATATCGGTATTTTTTCAGACATTGATATCTCCTTATTCTTTCAAATAATTTTCTGCACCTTGGCATTTGCCTTAGAGACCCACCAATATAAAATACACTGAGTTCTTACTATTTATTTTACTAAGTTTAATTCCTGAGGCTGCTTTATTTTACTTAAGTGGGCAGATGAAACAACAATTTTACAGTGCACGATACAGTGTTTAAAAACCTCTTAGCAGTTTTAGGAGCTTCACTTTCAAAAGTAACTTAGAGCTTTTGAAAGCCTGCAGGAGATCTACATCATTTCAGCGGGCACTTGTTAATGAAGTCTTGGTAGTGCTGAGTAGTTTTTGGTTTAGTGTTACAAACAAGTTTTGGTTTCTCATAACAAAAAATATTTTTAAATGTTTTTTTAAGAATTTGAATAGTCAAGCTCAACTTTTTTTGGAATTTGATGACATTTAAAACCCCAATTTCCCAAATTACTCTTAAAAATGGCACCGAAGACTTTCATCAGCTATTTGTTTGAAACCATGCCTGTAAAGACTTCTGTAAAATCTCTTCTGCTATTATATATGTATCCATCTATTACAGATGGAAGGCAACTGAGGTCTAAACAAACATGAAAAGTGTCTGCAGTCAGAAGGATGACTTTCGCTGGGATATAATCAAAACTATAGCACTAGTAGTATTAGTCTTTTGGAGGAATTAACAAAATATGATGATCTCCCCTACTCCAAGGTTTTTGTTTACTAGGTGCTTCTTTACTATAAGGAACCTGTTCTGGAGCTAGATACAATAATTTCTCCTTAAGAAAAAGATCATATGTTTATTGATCTGAATGCTGAATCAGCAAGGAAATGGACATGCTGACACTCCCATTAGATCGGTTAACGATTGTGGCACACTTGCAAGGTAAGTATTTCTTGTTGCCTAATGGACTTGAAGCTTTTGTAAACTATTTAACATGCTCCAGCAAAGTCTAAATGGGATTTTCATCTCACACAGAGTTGAAGTGTCTAGTTTCTGGAGCTGGAAAAGCTTTCTTCCACTCCAGGACACGGGAATTTTACTGTATATCAGATGTTTCATGTGCCCAAAAACACTGTGTGCAGAAGAACAATCACTTGGTTTGAGCAACGGGCATTTTACGTTAAGGAGAATTCAATTCAGAAGGCACAAGTAAAGACTTTAGCATTATGGATTGTACTGACCCTGTGTGCAGAGTGCCTTTATAAGCCACTCAGTGCAGGTGGAAGAGGAATCATGTGCCTGAGCCATTGCTATCTCCACTCCCAAGCTTAGAAGACAAAAAGCTGCAACATGAATTCAGATAGTGCTGTTTCTTAGTTTTCAATGTTTAGTGAAATAATATTTTTTTAAAGGACATTGTTTAACAAAAGTTTAACAATTTTTAAGTTAACAAAGAACCAGCTTATTCAGAGATTTAAGCAAATGAATAACTGTAAGGATAAAAATTTCCTTGTTGTCATTAAGCAGGGAGTCAGAGAAAGCTGAGGAGTCTTTGAGCTCTTTTTGACATGAGTATTCAGGAAAAAAGTATGAGAGGTAAGGTACCTGCAGAGTAGAAAGATGGTAGTTGGTAGAGGAAGGACTCATTTCTATTTTAGGGATGATGTTGACGCACAAGAATAAAGATCTCACTCCAGATATCTCCTAAGAAAATGTCTTATTTAAGCACATTTTTCCATTTAATTCTTTTGTATTATATTTCCATTAATCTCCAGAAGCAGCCCTGGGTTCAGTTGTTTCTTTAACATACATTCCATTAACAGAGGCACCTTTGAGCTTCTTGGTTTACAGGTAAGCTTATCAGTTGCTGTAGCTCTATGTGAGCTGCATCCCTCCTTTGCTGGCCAGGTGTGCATGGATAAAATTGGAAGTTTAACACAGCTAGAAACAAGAACCCTGCAAAATCCTTCTGCGAGATGTGCAGAACAATCTTACTTGTGGCTACAAATCTATGGCTGCTTAGGTTAGAAAGCTAACTACGTTAAGTTTTTTGCTGCTATTTCTGTTTTGGTGTTTTTTTTTTATTTTTTGTTTTTTTGTTTTCCCCACAGAGGATGATTTCAGAAAAACAAGAGATTTGTGAAATAGAAAGGGCCAGGCAAAACATCAGAAACAATGTAACATTCTAAGCCATGTCCCACCTGACTGAATGGAGGATTGGGGCTTGTCCTGGGATGCTGGGAATATTTAAACTTGGTATTTTATATATCCATTGAATGAGCTCTGAAACACTGCAGAAAAAAACTTCATTAAAAATTTCATCTTTTCTATTTCAATACAATTTCTTTTTCCAAAAGATTTTATTTCAATTTCTTCTAATTGCAAGCCCTGCAAGCTCCGCGTGTGGCCTGAGAAACAAGCAGATTCTTTCTTATACTATAAATAAGGTGTAAGTACTACCTAGAAAAATAACCTTTATTTCTGACTCCACTGTCTCATGGTTAGTCTTGAGAGACATACAAAGTGCAAATTCCTTACCTGAGTGGCTATAGCTATCTGAAATTTAACAATCAACCTGCTGATGCACAAAAACAAGCAAAACACAGTTCACCCTCTCTCAGCTGGTCTGGGTTTTACAAGTACAGCAACAGTATAAAGGATTAAAATAAATCCAGTTAAATCTTCCTTTTTGACTAAAGTTACTATAAATTTGAATGCACAGATTTCAGTCAGAAAGTTTCATTAAAGAGTTTTCAATGTAATGGTATTTTAAACAAGCAGAAAAGCTAAGAAGGAAGAATTTATTAAAAGAAGGAGGAATGAAAGCTCAGAACACAAACAGGCATCTCTCAAGACTTCAAAAAGTTTACCTAGCTACATATATATCTAGATAAATTTTCTTGAACCTGTGCTTTTCTCTTTCTATCTATAGTGAACCTAAGGAAAGTTTTCTCCAGAATTAGCCTGCTGAGTAAATCAATCTTCTATGGTAATGCCTATAAAGCTATGAAATAATTTCTTTAATGACAATTTTAAAAGTGCATTTTCTGTTTCAAGTCAATCTTTTTAAAATACACAGTTCTGGCATAGCAAAAGCCAGGTTTATGTCATTTTTTTCTTAAACTGTATGCCTCCTTAATATTACGATTAACAGTGCTGAAAAGCAGTGATGGCTATTTTGATCACTAGTGCCTGACACCAGTCACCCAGTGGATTTTTTACATTTTTATTGTACTGTCTGTTTCCTTTGAGGAGCATCCAAGATCTGTTGAAGTTCCTGAATCACACATTAGGTATCAGGCCCAAGCTTCATTTGAGCAATACAACCCTGTTAACAGTTTACACAGTATCACTTTTGCTGATACACCTGAAAGCTGATATTAGTTAATCAGATATAAATGATTTGCAAGGCTGGACAGTCCTTGACAGGTTAGTTTTCCACTACTGTTTCCTCTTCTCATGTTTCTAGAGTTTCAGATCCAAAAGTTATTTTAGAGTGCTATTACATATGGAGACATAACAGCAGAACTATTTTAAGTTTATGACAGTATTAGTACCCAACTAATTTCAGAACGTATATATATTCAAATTGTTAACAACACCTTTTCTATTTGCCTAATAATTTCTCAGAAACACATTTCTGTGCTTGTGTACTTAAAATATTACATATCCAAAGTATCTATTTCTTCAAATGAATTTCTAATAAGAAGCTGTTAACATACATGTGGTATGCATTTTTCATCCATCGTGGAGATCCAAATACAAAACCCAAGACATAATGCTGTTTTGTGAGCACCTAAAGTACTATGGACTCATAAATGAATGAACGCCTTACATTCACACCTATAAGCAGTTTATAACCACTGGCAGACATAGTAGGAGCAACTTGGAAGAATTAATTCAAACAATGTGCAATGTAGGAAACATGTAAACTACACACATTATGCCTTGCTAGCTTGGCGCACAAGAAATTTCAGCTTCTGATGTACCTCAACTCCACACCAAGGGGTACACCTCATGTCTCTCTAGACATCCTAAGTGTAAAATTCTTAATTAGGTAAACATCAAGCTTGACATACTGTCATTTGTGAGTATAGAACTCATGAAAGGAACACAAGCAGTGGCGGTAAAGTATATATTGTTTATGACCTAGGAACACATATTGTTCACATTGTTTGAAGCTTGTGATGTCATACTAGTGTAACTTATTTTTACTTAAAGTTAACTGTTCACTTCACTGCTTGAAGATTTATCAGCTGTGTATGATAGGATGAACTGAAATGACACATATTGACAGCTTGAGGACTGTTTGCATGAGCTGAGAACAAAGGACAACTGTGTTCATAGCCATAATCTTACATTCACATGTACCACAACAAAGAATTAAGCACCTTTTTTTTAAACATTTTGAAATAGACATTTAGCGCATTTGGACAATTGCTTCCCATCAATACTGTTAAGAGATGAGGCAAATTTATCACCCAGCATGGTACTGGATTACAAACATAGGCATCTCATGCAAAGGAAGAACTATGTCTCAGCTAATTCTTTTTTTTTTTTTTTTTCTTTAAGCACAGATTGTGAGACAAGCTTGGTGGCGAGCAGGGACCAAGAAAAAAGTAGGAGGAAGAGTACTGCGTAAATGTTTCAGCCATTTGAGTTTTTCTTAGCCAGAACAACAGAGCAAAGGGAAACACTAATGGTAATCACAAACAAAAATTGAATTGAGCTGGAGTGGTCTGCTCAACACCAGGATGCTTCGATGAAGTGTAAGTGAACACCTTTTTCACAAGGAATGTGTGCCCAATGTTTACAATAAGTTATCTGGCATTGTACCAATACAGAAAACTGACCCTGAGGGAAGAAATATGTAGAAATACTTTTCATTTATCTGACACAGGATTGTGTAACCGGGGTTGTTGTTACACCAAGCTGGCAAGAGAAAGTTTTAGAAATATGTGTATATATATAGCTGTCAATAAAAAGATGCCTGGCACGAAATCAGTTTGGTTGCAGTTTGATACAACACCAATGCAGTGTCAGCTGCTTACATGGTCCTGCAAGGCTTCTTACAATCTCCACCCCTAAAGACAGAGTTTAGAAATAAATAATGACTAATTAGCTGACCTGATTTGAATGGAATACGTGTGAAGCAATGGGTCATTCAACTTAAGTAAGATACTACAACAGAACTTGATCATTAGTAAGTGGGTTCAGTCACTACAGAAAATGACTACACTACAGGGTACAGAAAGAGGAATGTGGGAAAGAACATCAGGAGGCCTCCGTGGACTTACTCAGGCACAAAAAGAAAATATGTAGGGAATGGAAGCAAGAACGGGTTAGCTGGGACGTATACAAAGAGGCTGTCCAAGCAACCAGGGATCAGGTTAGGAAAGCTAAAGCCCAGACAGAATTAAATTTAGCCAGGGACATAAAGGAACAAGAAGAATTTCTACAAGTACATTGGTGATAAAAGGAAGACTAGGGAAGATGTTGGCCCTCTCCAGAAGGAAACTGGAGACTTGTCCATGAGGGATATGGAGAAGGCTGAGTTGTTCAATGACTTCTCTGCCTCAGTCTTCACTGGCAAGGGCTCTGGCTGCATCGCTCAAGTTGCAGAAAGTGAAGGTAAGAACTGGGAGAAGGAAGATCTGCCCACTGTAAGCGAAGATCAGGTTCAAGACCATCTAAGGAACCTGAAGGTGCACATGTCCATGTGACTGGATGAGATCCATCCATGGCTCCTGATCTGGCAGATGAAGTTGCCAAGCCGTTAACCATCATATATGAAAGGTCACAGCAGTCTGTGGAAAAGGAGAAACATAACCCCTACTTTCAAGGAGGGTAAAAAAGAAGACCCAGGGAACTACAGGCCAGTCAGTCTCACCTCTGCACCTGGAAAGATCACAGAGCAGATCATCCCAAAGGCTCTGCTAAGGCACATGGACAATGAAGGAGAGGTGATTGGAAACTGGCACGACTTCATCAAGGGCAAATCGTGCCTGACAAACCTGGTGGCCTCTTACGATGGAGTTACAGCATCAGTGGACAGAGGAAGAGCAACTGACATCACCTACCCGGACTTGCGCAAGCGTTTGACACCGTCCTGCATGACATCCTGGTGGCCAAATTGGAAAAACATGGTTTTGATGGGTGGACCACCAGCTGGATAAGGAATTGGCTGGATGGTTGCACTCAGAGAGTTGTGGTCAATGGCTCAATGTCCAAATGGAGACCGGTGATGAGTGGCGTTCCTCAGGGATAGGTACTGGGACCAGTGTTGTTTAACATCTTTGTCTGCAACGTGGACAGTGGGATCAAGTCCACCCTCAGCAAGTTTGCCGATGACAGCAAGCTGTGTGGTGTGGTCATCACGCTAGAGGGAAAGGATGCCATCCAGAGGGAGCTGGACAGGCTTGAGAGGTGGGCCCATGCCAACCTCATGAAGTTCAACAAAACTAAGTGCAAAGTCCTGCGTATGGGTCGAGGCAATCCTAAGTACAAATACAGGCTGGGCAGAGAATGGCTTGAGTGCAGCCCTGAGACAAAGGACTTGGGGGTGTCAGTAGATAAAAAACTGAACGTGAGCCAGCAATGAGTGCTTGCAGCCCAGAAGGCCAACCAGATCCTGGGCTGCATCAAGAGAAGGGTGGCCAGTGGGTCAAAGGAGGTGGAGGTGATTCTTCCCTTCTACTCTGCTCTCATGTGACCCCACATGGAGTACTGTGTCCCACTCTGGAGTCCTCAGCACAGGAAGGACATGGACGTGTTGAAGCAGGTCCAGAGGAGGGCCACAAAGACAATTCAGGGCTGGAACACCTTCCCTATGAGGACAGGCTGAGAAAGTTGGGGTTGTTCAGTCTGGAATACAGAAGCCTCTGGGGGGACCTTATAGTGGCCTTTTAGTACCTGAAGAGGGCCTACAGGAGAGATGGGGAGGGACTTTTAAAGGGCATGCAGTGACAGGACAAGGGGTAATGGATTTAAACTGGAAGAGGGCAGATTTAGACTAGATATTAGGAAGAAACTCTTTACTGTGAGGGTGGTGAGGCAACGGAACAGGTTGCCCAGAGAAGCTGTGGATGCACCATCCCGGGAGGTGTTCAAGGCCAGGGTGGATGAGGCTTTGAGCAACCTGGTCTAGTGGAAGGTGTTCCTGCCCGTGGAAGGGGAGTTGGAACTTGATGATCTCTAAAGTCCCTTCCAACCCAAACCATTCTACGATTCTAGGAGTCTATGATTTTGTCTTTCCCCTTCAGTATTGAAAAGTACTCCACTTTACTTAGCTTTGCTTTTTGTTCCAAAAATGCAAAAGCAACAATGGCATTCTTCATTATAAAAACAAAACAAAAATCCCACAATATATTTGTACAGAGTAGCAACAGTAACTGCACAGATTCCAAAATATTCATCAGCAGAGCCTGGCCCAAAGGGAAGTGGAGAGATTGATCTGAAACAGCAAATAGGGGAAAAGTAGAAATTAAAATCATCACTGCATACAATCAGCTTGCAGGTCAGAGACAGACTGATAGGTTCATGTTAACAATGACCCAAACACGGGCCACAGTCGATGTGGTATTAGTAAAAGGTTCAAGTGAGATACATTAGTTTTTCATTTTCCATTTTTTTCATGGCAAGAAAAGCCTCCTTGGTGGTACTTAGGCACTCAGTTGGAAAGTCCAGAAATTTCATAGCAGCACAGGAAATACGTCAAATGTTTTCCTAGACAAAATTTTTGTACCATCTTTTTCAAATAACCTCTTAAAATGGTTCACTGACAGTGGATGCATCTCCAGCATTAGCAATCTATTATAAATTGCTTTTCAATTCCATCTAAAGAATCAAATCATCCTTTAGTTTTGCATGATTTTTGTATCAAATTTTATTTGAAAAAAATATATATTCCATGCAGAAATACCTTGTGAAAAGGCGTTTAAGAGTTATGCAGATTTTGAAGAATAATCCAGTAGATGAGGAAGAAATGCTACCAAATCCACAGCAGAGAATAAATCTTAAAATCTTAAAAAAAATTATGACCTGCAATTTGCACAAAAATGAACTAAAAATACTCTGTCATTTTTAAAATATATCTGTGGCCTGTGAGATTTTAGTCTTAAGGAGATGAGCAATAAGTACCAGAAGCTTTCTTTCAGTGAAACAGAAAGGCTCAAGGAAAGAAAAGATTTGGAAAAAAAGGATAAACCAATTTATTCTAGTTTGATATAACCTACAAATGTATTTATACTGTTTAGTCCAAATGGGACCTTTACAGAAATTGCAAGTTGCTATTAAAATGCTATTTAGGAACAAATGCACCTATTTACATTAAATCTTATCATAACAATAAAAATGTGTCACAACCACTTTCTCAAACAGATAGAGCAGACATATTTCAGTATTAAGCAGATAAAAATATGCATTTCAATACAGACACTGAAACATGATTTTACAACATATATTTATGTGTTTTATGTACTATATTGGAATATATATGTCACGGTCCTCTAAGGACTCATGGTGGTTCTTTGCTCAGATCTCTAAGTGCAAAATTAAGGTGACCACGCCAAAAGGGGTTAGCTTCAGCTAAACAGCAAAAACTTTATTATTTTGTGTCCGCAAGCGATGTGCGATAGATAAAGGGAGTGAAAAGTAAGTAAAAAGAGGAAAAAAGGAATACAGCTACCACCGCAGGTCCAAGGCATCCCCCGGGCCCGGAGCCAGCAGCGTCCCGCCGGTCCTAACGATCGATCATCGTCGATCCTTGGTGGGGAAGGCTTCAACTTTAGGTTGCTAGGGGATGACCTTTTATGCTAAACTACACACCTTACTCCTCCTCTACCTCGGAGGCGGGTAGCCTTTGGGATGGAGGTGTGCTTTAGTATTGTAATGACATTATAACAAGCAAAGTTCTCCTCAGGGTAAAGATTTTGTCACAGTGCTTGGGACGGTGTCTGCCGTCTTTCTGGTTGGATAGCCGTGGCATCTGCAGCTCATTGTTCCCATCCTTACAGAGGTACAGATAGTCTGGAATGGGTCAGGGCTGTGGAACGAGACCGTTTCACTCCGTCCCCCATCAATCCATCTTGTACCAGCACCAGGGTGCGTTACCGGGGAAACAAGTTCTTTTCACGCCAGCCGCATCTTTATCTCAGAAAGTGGCAATTGTTTTACTTTTACCCTGGAGATTTTCTCATGATATCGTAACTTTGCTGCAACAGGCTTGTTGAGATGAGTCTTGCTCCCAGGCTGCATCAAATCCATAGGAAAGGACCCTATAGTCTAACTGGGGGTGTCATGTCCTTAATGACAAGGTTGAGACAAGCTGATTTTCTAACCGACTCTTACAGTATATTAGCAGTGCCTGGCAAAATTATGGAGAAGGTCATTCTGGGAGTTATTCAAAAGCACTTGAGAGACAGTGCAGTGATTGGTTATAGCCAGCATGGGTTCATGAGGAGAAAGTCCTGCTTATGACAAGGTCACCCATCTAGTTGACTAAGGGCAGCCAGTGGGAACCCAGATGTGGTTTTTTTTTTATTTTAGCAAAGCTTTTGATACCGTCTATTACAGTATCCTTCTCAACAATGTGTCCAGCACACAGCTAGACAAGTCCATTATACGCTGGGTGAGCAACTGGCTGACAGGTCAGGCTCAAAGGGTTACAGTAAATGGGGTCACATTAGGCTGGTGGCCAGTCACCAGTGGGGTTCCCCAGAGCTCAATTTTAGGGCCAGTGCTCTTTAATGGTTTCATAAATGATCTGGACACAGTAATCTAACGTACAAGAATGATACTAAACTATTAGAGTGTGTCCAGAGAAGGGTGACCAAGATGGAGAAGGGCCTCAAGGGCAAGACTCAGGAGGAGCAGCTGAGGTCACTTGGCTTGTTCAGTTTAATGAAGAGAAGGCAGAGGGCTGCCCTCATGGCAGTCTGCAGCGTCCTCAAACTGGGAAGTGGAGGGGCAGGTGCTGATCTCCTCTCTCTGGTGACCAGGGACAGGACATGAGGAAATGGAATGAAGCTGCATCAGGTGATGTTCAGACTGGACATCAGGAAAAGGTTCTTCACTGAGAGGGCTGTCAGTCACTGGAACAGTCTCCTCAGCACCAAGCCTGTGAGAGTTCGAGTGTCTGAATGATGCTCTTGGTCATATGGTTTAGTGTTAAGTAGTCCTGTGAGGAGCAATGAGTTGAACTCAATGATACTTTACCTGTCCCTTCCAAGCTGAGATATTCTACGATTGTATGATTGTATGATTGTATGATTCTATTTCAACACAATGATAATGGTTAGCTGTGATGGCCTAAAAATTTATCTAAGACAAGGTTTAGTGTTGAGCATATATGTACAAATCGGAAAAGCAGTCAAACTTACAGGTACACACACTCTTCCCCAAAGACTTCAGCTTACAAGCAAAGCTTCAGATTTAATTTTTGGAGTTAGAGCTATGCTTTTAATTTAGTTTATTGTTTAATAACATTAAAAATGCAGAGATATCTTTAAAAGTATACAGCAAATAAAGATCTTGTTCACTGACAACAGCATGTCTTGGGAGAATGTTCATTTCCCAGGGTATTTATTTACCCTACTGCAAAACCAAAGTGGTGATGGAAGTCAAACACAGGTCGTAAGTGAGCTTGGCTGAACAACCTTACACATTTTAAAATTTTCTTTGAAGTGCCAGAACCCCAGGGAGAGATATACAGCAAATGTGAATGAAATGATAGCAACAGCAACATATATTCCTGACTAGCCTTGTACTTTGACAGATTTAGATAACTTTACAGGATTGCGCTGATCAAATGGTCTCTGTTAAAGTACAAAGTACCACGTTCATTAATGTTCAGACTTTCATAATGTGTACGCTGTCCCATTGCTGTAGTCACATTCAAGGTGATCTTTACGAGGTCCTTCCAGACAGCATGTAGCTGCTGTTCCCCAAAAAGTTCTAGGAACTATAAGAAATAGGCAAGAATAAACACAAATCCTAGTCACATCAAAGACTTTCCAAAATAGTACCTTAATTTCCATCCCCAGAGGTACACACTTCATATAAATAACTCTAGTAATGTAGGAATTTAGAGGCCTGATCTGGACAAGTTTTGCTGCCTTGTTTTCACACCCTGAGTTTCAAGTTTGGAGTAGGGCCTGAGAGCAGGGTGATGCCTCATACAAAGCCTGCCCCAAGCACTTATCTAGGCTTTCTGCAGGCTGTCCCCCAGCATTCCAAACCCCAAATATACAAGCAATGAGCAGAGAAGCAGAGCTCTAAGAAACAGTTCATGCCTTACTGTTAGACAATGAAATATCCACAGGGTCCAATAAAATTTATTTAACACATTCTATCCTTTGTCTAATAGCCAGTATTAATGTGCTGCAAAAGGAAGAGCAGCAGTTTACAAACAACTAATTTAAAACAGGTTATACGAAAGAAGCTAATGACAAAAAAGTGTATCTAAATATCTAATCATACAAATACCCACATACGCACATATATAAAAATATATATACTTTTAAAAAGATCTTCAGTCTTTTGACTTAATAATACCAAGACAGCTTCCTGAGAGTAATAATGATAACCAAATTTTCTCCTGCACATGGTCCTGGGGGTGGGGGAAAGATACTTCTTCAGCCTCTCATTTTGCAGAAGAGGATAAATAACTGGATTTTGACTTGCTGGCTGAATCAGAATATCATAAAAACAAATTTCAACCTAAGATCTCTTTTTCTTTTATTTCTCTGCAAAAAGTACAAAGTGGTTTTTAAGCACCAAAAAGCATTGTTTCATCTTATTTACTTTTTGAGTTACTTAGGAAACACCAAAACAGAAATATATTTTTGCAGATGTGGATTGAAATGCTTCCTTTGCTTGACAAGGTACTGTCATTTCTTCATGTAAAAATTGTGCTTTCTTTTCCTATATTTGTCAGTATGAATTATCTTTTTAAAATTTTTCTCCTGACTTATGAGTAAATTTTTTTTCTCTACTCTGCATGGCAGATCTGCCTGCAGTGTTCTGCTGTTATGAACTCAGCTCACAGCTATGTTATTCATTCATGGATAAATGCCATTCCCATGTATTTTAAGTAACATTTTCTTCTTTATATTTTCTTCCAGTGAAAATAATCACTGTTTCTTCACAGGATGTAAATATTTCCTTTATAACTACAGTGTGAATCTGAAGCTGTTTTTAATCTTTGTGTCAGTGAAATTCTGCTTAGCAACCACAAAGATTTTGTTTTCCCAGTGCAGTAAATGATTATTGCCTTCAGGCTGGGTAGCAAGGGAGCATCAGTTCTCATGGTGCAAATATAAATGTTTACAAGTTGCCCATATCTAGGTCAATGTTTTTAAGTGGGGCCCATCTAAGTAATCTGAAGTTTGGTGGAATAATTAAAATACCTTATTGAAGAATTTCAACTGACTGGCTTAGACCGTACAACAGCGAATTCACAAATCAGTTGGAGAGCAAAATGTGGCCATCTTTATCACCTGCGGTCCAGCTATTTCAAGGCAGATACATGGAAGATGGAGAAACTGTTGTTCTGTGCGATGCTAATGATGAGCTGCCTTATCCTCCCCTCCGCCCCTAAATGTGGGCCAAGTGCTGTAATAAGAAGTAATCTATAGATACTCTACTATTCAGTATGCTTTCCCTTGCTACCGGGTAGCTCCTGCCATCATTAATCTTCTGTACACAAGAAATCTTAGTAGCACTGTCTACACTTGCCAGTGTTAATATACAAAACTTTTCAGAAGTTCAGCTTTTCTCTGCACAAGTTCCCTAAAAATAGCATTGTGAAACTCCACATGCACTTTTGCATTCAATAATTACCATTCTATATGCATTTGGTTTAAAAGTAAAATGAGTTAGTTTGTCTCTAATAGCTTTATAAACTCAAATATTCACAGTGTGCCATTGCATATTTTCACCTGCAGTACTCCCTTTAAAACAGGAGCTTTTGAAGCCCTGGTAACATACTCTGTTACAATTATGTAATGTGTCCCCCATCCACCCTGTTCTGTCCCTGGCACGAAATTCTCAATAATTCTCTAGGTGACATACACAGACTAAGTATCTGTCCTTTAGTTCCTGGAATAAGCCACACGATACCCAGTTCTCATTTTCCCTGATAGCAATTTTAGTCTTGACCTGCAGTGAAGTTTTTGATATCAAAAATATAAGCATCAGTTGCATAACATGACACACTTTTCACTCAAAGGGGTTAAATGTGTCTAGAACTATGTAAGCAATTCTGTTCAAGCTGAGTCTAGGAAGTTATCAAAATGAAACTTTTTTTTTTTTCAGTTAAACACCATAGCTATGACAACACTGGAAGCACTGAACAGTGACAAAAATAAACTGTGGAGTTCTGAAATTCAGCAACAGCAGTGGCAACCAGAATATCCTCTTCTACATGTCCTCAGCCCTTACTAGATGATCAATTTTTCCCAGTTTCTCCCTAGGCCTACAACGAGTAGAGACCTCATTAAAGTTTACAGTGCATAGTGGAAGACTCCAGCTTGATGGGCATGATTTTGTTTTAATTGTAAAAAACACATCACAAGGAGTATTAAATCAAGCACTAAAAGATAAAAAAGACTTTTTTTCCTCCACTGTTATACCCCATTGAGTATCACAGAATCACAGAATCACAGAATGTTAGAGATTGGAAGGGACCTCAAAAGGTCATCTAGTCCAATCCCCCTGCCGGAGCAGGAACACCTAGATCAGATCACACAGGAACGCATCCAGG
>VZTO01023553.1:0-18083 GCA_013400615.1 Syrrhaptes paradoxus | reverse complement strand
TTGGCCTTCTTGGCCACGAGGGCACAGTGCTGGCTCATGGTCATCCTGCTGTCCACCAAGACCCCCAGGTCCCTCTCCCCTACACTACTCTCCAACAGGTCCGTACCCAACTTATACTGGAACCTGGTGTTGTTCTTGCCCA
Source organism: Syrrhaptes paradoxus (assembly GCA_013400615.1). Classification (NCBI taxonomy): domain Eukaryota; kingdom Metazoa; phylum Chordata; class Aves; order Pterocliformes; family Pteroclidae; genus Syrrhaptes; species Syrrhaptes paradoxus. Next base: position 17,941 of record VZTO01023553.1, on the reverse strand, counting down.
GATGCAAGACTCTACACTTGCTCTTGTTAAATTGCATTAAATTTTTCCCTGCCCAAATCTCCAGCCTGTCTAGGTCTCACTGAATGGAAGCAACGGAGTATTTAAATATACAAGAAGTTTGTGGACTCTACATTTCAAAGATAGCCCATTTTTGTTTATTTACTTGATTCTGAAATGAGGACAAATCACAGAGCTGAAAAAAACCCTGTTATCTTATGCTTATCACAGAAAAACAGATAATTAAATGTTAAAAGCGGAAGTCATTCAACTAAATAGTAAAGTACTAGCTGTACAACCACACACAGGCAATTTTATTTTTTGTAACCATTTAGATGCACTGTAAATTGTAAAATATTGACATATATAGCAAAAGGTACTAGCCATGACAACTCCTCACATACATATCAGTTGGAGTATCAATCTCAAATGATGCAAAAGACAGCCAGTGTGTTTGATTTACACTTGTATTCACATGCCCTCCTTTACAAAGGGTATATATGAAAGTGCAAATACACATCAATTTGCCTGTAAATCACTGTGACTACATATTCAAATCTGGTAACCCTTCAGTGGTTATTTTTTAGCATAACTTTTATTTATGCCACCATGCACAGAGAATGAATATGTACAATGAAATGAAGCAACAGGTCTGATTCCTGCCTACATGTCAGGTAGACTCTTACAGATTCATTAGATGTTCTGCAAAATTTTAACTGAAATTTCAATTAAAAGGAGGCTTGTCTCTAACAGATCAAATAAAATGGTAGTGCGATGCAAAAGGATCTTCATCTGCCTGGCACCATCCTGACTTTTGGCTGCTCAGGTACACATTTCACTTTCTGAAGGATGGTTTCACATGCAAAACAGAGCATCAACTTTTTGTTTTAGAAATTTTATAAATTGCTATCAGGTAATACAAACAAAATAAAATCCCCAAACAAGGAACCTACTTTATTCTGAACTGACGTAATTACCGAACTTAACACTTTAATAAATTAATTTCATCGAGGGCTGAACTATATACAAAGAACTAAACAAACAAAAGTAATTCAAACAAGAAAAAGATTTAAGAAAACAGTGGCAACAAAGGATGATAATGATTTAGCATATTACAAGTTCTTGGTGATATTGGAAGAAGTCAAGGCACAAAAACAATCTGTAATGGAATCTGTCTAATATTGCTTAACGGTAGTGCTCAGTTATGTCATACAGAGAAAAGATTCAAATCCTGCATTTCAGAAAGAACAGAGGACCATAGAGCTCACTTTTGAACAGATCTCACCACATTTTTATTCTTTCATTAAAAAGGCTGAAGAACAACTTAGTGACCAGAACAGATAAATTTAAGAGCAGTTCAAAACATCCAGGGCTTCCTGCTATTTGTGAGAATAAATACACACAGACCCACTGCCTAAGACAGAGTGAGCTTTGAGGATTCATGGTACTTGTACAATGAATATTTCATTGGTGATAAATTTTAATAACAGCCAGAGAAACAATGTCACTGAACACTTACTTACCAGGGAGTGGGCTCAGTCATGCCTACACTAGTAGACAAATAGGGTCAACCTGCCATTCCAGATTTAATGACATTTGGCTTCCTCAACTCTTAGATTCAGTTTTCATGAACCTCAAGATGCTGTTTAACTTGCTCTTTTTCTAGCTGAGGAAGAACAGCCTGAATTTGAAAAGGCTAGTAAATCTGAATTAGAGAGGCATGTTTGCCTAAACATATCTTTCCTACCAGGGAGATGTACAGGGAGAAGAGGACTCTCTGGTTTCATCCCTAGCTCTAGAAACACTTGCAAACACTTCTGGCAATTTTTTTTGCAAAGATTTCAGGAATCTGGTATATCACATTTTCAAGATCTAGAGGAGGCACTGAAGCCATTGTGTTCTTCCCAATGTCAACTAAAGAAGTAGATACACTGTAGAAGAAGCAGCACCTAAAACCTCTCCATCATTCCAGCATTGATTTTGAATACAGAATAATGCTTACAGTCTCTAAAGCACAAGTTAGAGCTTGATAAATGTGAATTAAGGTCTAATCCGGCCCACCCCACAATCCTAACACCATCATCGTGCAGTAAGGAGCCCAGGCGATCTGCTGTTGTACCTGCCCTCTAACAACTGCGGTCATATCCTACTTTGCGTGCCTGCTTTTTCTGCAGCTCAGTACGTTGCTTCAGCTTCAACTGCCTGAAGAGGGTCTCCTGCCCTAGCTTCCCTCCAGAAGGCTCTACTGGCCTTGAGCTTTGCAGTGTCAGTGGGGAGCGGAAACCATCCCTTTGGTTTGTTGCAGTCTTGCATTGATGAAACCATGAAAACCAAAACTTGAGTAGCTGTTATCAGCAGTACTAATAAAACTAATCTGTTGACCAATAAATTTAAAATGTTACCACAGCTCCCTATTCACAGTGTTCACACACCAAAGGCTTTATGTAAAAATGCATCCTTTCTTCCACAGAAGAATTGGTCATGTAGCTAGCATGAACAGACTAAGATTCTAAAATTTAACAGTGAAGTCCACAATTTAAAATTCCATTTTGGAATATGTATGAAGTCTGAATCAGTGATTTTCCTCAGAGACTGGTCATAATAAAGAAACATTTCAAAAGCATTTTCAGTTAAACAAGAAATTACACTCTCTCAGGTAGTTTCTCACTTCTACCTCATTATGAACAAACCTGTTACCTTGCATTTGTTTCACAATAGCTGTCTACTTATTATCAACATTTCAGGTAGAGAGAAGCAAAGCAGAGAAGGAAGAAGGATTACTTGGCTTGTACCTAGTTATCCAACTATAGCACAGTTCCATTTTATTTTTGGATAAGGAAAGAAAAATTGTTTTATTAATGGTACTCACACTGCTGCCTACCTAAGATCAAGTTAACTACAGCAACTTAATCCTTCAACACAAGAGGATTTTACCCTGAGGAAAATCCTCTGTAATTCTCTTACCTCTATAAATGGCTCCAATATGCTTACTCAACAAGGAGCTTCCACCTCCTAACCATGGGTCTGCATGCCATTACATCAATGGCTCCACCTTTTTTTGCCTTCTCTCTCATTGTTACAGCTTTAGACTCACCCAAAGTCTTTTGACTGCAATTAAAACATTTTGCAGGATCATCCACGTTGTATTTACCCACTACTGCTCCAAGCAGAGGGCTAAGACAGGTTTGTAATTTGTGATTTAGTTATAACTATTCTCTGGACCTTTTATCTTCATAAGGCAGTTATGTGGCTACAGCTGGAAAGTGAGAGCCAAAACAGGGGTTCAGTTCCTGGCCCTGCCACATGAATTGCTATGGCATTTTAAGTGTTAATCATCAACTAGATATGTTCTCTTCCTTCAGGACAGCTGTGAGGCTTTACTTGTACTGTGACCCTTTCATGGATGAAAGGCTCTACCGTATGCAAAGCCTAACTCCCAGGTCACATATGACTTTTCACAAAGTCTAAAGAAGAACCCTAAAGCGATCACCACATGAAAACAAAATGCAGCACTTAAGTTCCAGTACAACATGCTCAAGGATGGTAGGATGCTACGATTTAACTGTTTTCAGTACATCAATTTCACATATACATGTGAAACAATTCTCTCAAGAGAACAGAAGATATTTAAAATAGCATAATATCTTTGAAATATTATCACAACATGAAAGAAAATACTCTGTTCTCCCCAAAAAGTGTTTGTTTGCCATCATGTAGAGGGGATAGGAAACAAATAAAGGTTAAATAAATAAATAAAGGTTAAAACTTAAAAAGAATTACATAAACTCTGTGTGAGGACAGAAAAAAAATTATGTTTTAAATAAAACAATAAACAATAATTATACCCCCCTCTAGCTCTTACATTGCACTTTTAGAGACACATTTTGACCTGTTGTGGTCATACAAATTCAGTTCAGCTCCTTTGGTTTTGATTCAATTACTTCAGGCTCACCAGCATCACCAAGATCAGAGGCTGATTAAGTGATTTGCCCAAAGGCAATCACCAATTTAAAATAGCAGAGTACAAATTAAAGCTTTGGATGTCCAGTCTCTTCTTACATTGGTCTTCAGCAATGGAAAATGCAGATTACAATCTGATTCACTGACAAAGCAAAGTACTGTATTTTTCAAGCATCTCTGATTGAACATTTAGACCACACTGAACCATCTCATGGTCTGACAGTGTCATCATTCATGCTACACAATGTGCTACACAATCTAAGTTCAAAGAATGTTATTAAGGCAGCAAGTTCTAACTCTCTAAAGTTAGGAGGTACCAGAAAAAAATTTACACTCTAGCATTGTACGCATTATGATGCAGATGTGAACAACATGATTCAATAATGTGTTCTCCATAGTACTCTATCTCACTTAATACATAGGATGGATGGAGTTCACTGAAAATGCAGCCAGTCAATAGCTTGTTTTCTGCTAGTTGTTCAATGTTTGGCCTGGGGTCCTATTTACTGTGCGCATTACACAACAGTGCTCTAAAATCAGAATTCTTAATTTTCTCATAAGCATTTTTTTAACGTTCATTGGTATTAAAATGCTTAAAAAATATTAATATATTTATTTTTACAGCCTCTTAACCACATATACATATGCCAGTTTTAAAAAGCTGCAGCTGAGGAAAAGAGAGACTAAAATAAAAGAAACAAACTTGTTCAGAACCTTTCTTAGGTTTAGACAGTTTATGTTCTAAGATGTTGATTTGTCAGCTGTTTATGAAAACAGTTCTTACAAAATGTTTCTCAGGAAGGGTTTCTTAATTTTAAGAAGTTTGCAGTTTCCTGACCACCAAAAGCTATAGAAAAGCTAGCTGTCAGACAGGACTTTCAGCTGCAATGAAAGAGGGGACTGTTTCAAGTCTCTCAGGCAGGCAGGACAGCAGAACCGGCTGGTGACCAAAAATGCCAGTCACCAGGCACCAAGCAGTTCAGCCTTCACTCCTTATCTTCACGCATACAGATAAATATCTGCCCACAACTGTGTACCAATGTAAGAGACCTCAAAAAATTCATTCTAATGCAGAAAAAGTGAGTTTCTGAAATATCCAGTTATACCCCAGACCTTGAAAGGACAGAGGAGAAGGGCCCTCTGTCTTCCTTTGATTCAGGCAACAGGATCTTTGAGGTGATCCCACCTTTGAGGGTCATAATTTGAAGTGAGTTATTTCAGGAAGGGCCATAGGATCATGACTCCCATATCTCAGCTCTGATCCAAGCCCCGGACAATTCCAGGGGAAAATCCTACTTACTGCAAGCCTGCCATAGATCCAGTATAAACAGAAGTTACTAGCAATCTAGCTCAAAAAGTGCTGGAGCATTTCTACAGAGGATGGGCAAAACTTATTTCCCCTGAGGCAAATCTCCTTGGTAATGAGAGGATATGTAGGTCTGAAAAACAGGCAGCTCCTAATTAAAGCATGTGTTTCATAGAATATCTCAGGTTGGAAGGGACAGGTAAGGATCATTGAGTCCAACTCATTGCTCCTCACAGGACTACTTAACACTAAACCATATGACCAAGTGCATCATTCCGACACTCGAACTCTCACAGGCTTGGTGCCATGAGCACTTCCCTGAGGAGACTGTTTCAGTGATCAACAACCCTCTCGGTGAAGAACCTTTTCCTGATGTCCAGTCTGAACATCCACTGATGCAGCTTCATTCCATTTCCTCATGTCCTGTCCCTGGTCACCAGAGAGAGGAGATCAGCACCTGCCCCTCCACTTCCCAGTTTGAGGAAGCTGCAGACTGCCATGAGGGCAGCCCTCTGCCTTCTCTTCTCCAAACTGAACAAGCCAAGTGACCTCAGCTGCTCCTCCTGAGTCTTGCCCTTGAGGCCCTTCTCCATCTTGGTCACCATTCTCTGGATACACTCTAATTGCTTAATGTCCTTCTTATATTGAGGCACCCACAACTGCATACAGTACTTGAGGTGGGGCCTCACCAGTGCAGTGCAGTTTTCTCCAAAAGATGACAAAGATATTACATTTCCTTGCCCTTGCTCCTAGGTTTGTGTTAATATGTCTGATGATTTGGATGACTCAGTGTACATCACAGTCCCCACAAAGGAAAGTCAAGACATGGGGAACTGCCGCATGGGGGCATGAGTATCTTGAACAGCTTTGACTTAGAAGAAAATGTCAGTGGAGAGGACTGAAATTATATATTACTGGATTTGGTTTCAGATTTACTTTGGAAGCCCTTATAAGCTGCCACAAACAATGTGTTATGCACTCTTGCTAACACAACGGGAATATGAATGGGTGTTCAGAGGCAAACCAGAGCAAATTTGAAGAGCTTAGTTATACAGTAGCACACAGTTTAGTTTTGGTTATGGCATCAGGTTGGACAACATGAAGTACTGTCCTCAAACCTTCATTCTGGAAGTAGCTGAAAAATTTCAGTCAAAATTTTCCAGGAACATATATTGAGAGGGAGATCATCAGTTTCGGGGAAAACATCAGTCCAAATTATTTAAATTTTATAAAGCTATCATCAGTTAAAACTGGAGTCACATGATATCAGTATATAACATTGATTTTATACATACACGTTAATGTAAAGTATGTGTGTGCAAACCAGGGAGATGTCACATCCACTAGGGATCCAGATATTTCAAAATGTTAAATTAAAATATCACTGTAAGTAAATATTGCCATATTTATAGAGGGCTATAAAAGAGAATATTCAGGCTGAATGACACATATAAAACTTGCTCAAGAATTCAGTGCTGGACTTGTCAGCAGATCTTAAAGGGGAAGTTATTGTTATTTCTATTCTATAATTTAAATGGGCACCACCTCATTCATGTATTACGAAACAGATTTTACATGGTTTTTACTCTACAGATACCTCACTTGTACAGACAGGTCTATGAGGTAAACAATAAGTGGAACACAGATGAAAGCAGCCAGGTGTCCAGCAGCCCCTGTGGCACATGGCGCACATCTTCTACCTTGTTCTGTGGGTGCCGCATAAGGACGGGTGCTGTGTTTTTTTAACTGCTCACTTGACAGAGCCCAGTCTTACCAGATGCTGAGTGCTGCAGCCTTGGCAAAGCACCTGTGTGTACTTTGTCACTTAAGGGCTCCCAGTCCCCGAGTCTTCACAGCATATGCCCTCAGCCTTCAGGGCTGCCTCTGTGCTCTGCTGGGTGCTGCCAGCGATGCAGCCTGCTGCAGGACTGAGCACTGCAGGCAGTTGCCTTCTGCACACTTTGGAGATGTGCCATACCCACCAGCACTGCACGAGGGGCAGTGGCATTAGGTTTGGTAGCTCACAGGGCATGTTTCCGTCGCAGTATTCTGTTCAGCCATGTTGTCATCTGCTGATGCAGTTTCCACTGCTCTCTATGCTCCACAGTGGTTTTATAAATCACTTCAAGAGCACTTGAGGACAAAAAAGCTGCTTGTATTTTCTCTCCTGCTACCCCCCTCTCCAGTAACACACAACACATTTGTTCAGGGATTCATTAGCAAAGCATTCTTTAACATTAATCTAGGGAGAAAATCCTGCAGTAGTTCCTTAAGCTATTGCTCCATTAATGCTGAGACTAACCAGTCTGCAGGCTGGAGACTGCAAAATGCTTTGTCCTTTCTACTTTGCAAAGCAGTATAACTCATTAGCAAGCCCTTGCTAATTGAATTTGATTTAGTGTCAACACTGTCACAGTCACACAGAAGCACACCAATAAAATTTCAGTCCTGCTTGCTGTGATCATTAAGTCCAGTTGTCTAACAACAGGAGCTCTGCCTTTGTGGTGAAGGTTGTCAGATCAGATTCACAGGGGCTCTGTATTTCTGTTGCTACATTAAATAAATAAAAGTGCCAAAGCTGCCATCTAAAATATAAGATTAATGGAGAAATTCGTTAGTTCAAATGACGTGCATAAATGCTGCTGTTGGCTGGTTTTTGGGTTTCTGATCTCAGTTATCCCCTTGAAAACACAAAACCCCATAGCCCAATAGAGATTTGAAAGAACAAGTGTGCTAGGAAAATGACTGTATTTTTTTTCACTATAAATCTGCTGTCAATAGAACACAAATACAGAAGGAAAAGGTGGATTCAAAGTATATCACTGATAGTTACATTTTTTTATATACTGTGCTTGCTGGTAGCGTTAGGTTACATTTATTTCTTTTTTCATCTCTCTGATGAAATAAAAAAGATAAAAAACAGCAAAAAATAGTTTCAAATACTCTTAACCTGGGGGCTTTTGATAAATAATACTACTACTGCTAGAAATAAAAGAAAAAAAAAAACACCTTAGAACAAACATTGTTTAGATTTTGAGCACTAATGAAACCAGAAGTAAAATATTCAAAGGCTGAAGGTGCTATTCACAATTGTAAAGAACCGTTCACTGGATTGACTGTCCAAGATGATTTTCCTCTTTGGCCCATCACCAGGCCAAGGAGAAACACTGTTCCTTTGTAAGACCAGTGAGTATTTAACTACTTACAGAAAGTAGAGCTTCTTCTCTCTCCTGAGGGGGAAGTTCATGAAGCTCTGGGGTTCATGACACCTCTCTGTATCTTTTTATTTTAGTGTTTTACACACAGGCACAAACCTACCCCTCACCAAAGTGCCATAAATACCGGAATACTGGATAACTGGGGAGCAGTAGTCCTGCAGGGGCATCCTTGTTGACACCAGTCAATACTGAAAATATATCTTATATCTACAATCTGTGCCCTCTTGTAATGAAGATGATCTCCTCATTACCCATCCATTGGCTATGCTCTCCCACTTAGGGTTATCCTATCTTGAACAAAACCGAAATACTTTTTGCAGCAGATACTTGATTTCACCCCATTTCTATTCCTGTCCTTACAGCCATCTGTACAATTTTCCATACAGTAGACCCAAAACTTCCAGATTAATAGAGATTCCCAATTCTGTGACGTCAGTACAACCCTAATAATCATGCCATGGTCATTAATGGAATTATTAAATAAGATCAGCACTGATGCCTGAGGAGCTCCACTAGAAAAACTATTCTATTCAGTCCATTACTGTATATCTCTATCAGCAATACACCATTTATTTTCTCTTACATTGAATCCTAAAAGCCTGAGATGAAATAAAGAAAACTTAATATTCCAGACTAACCCATCTTTTTTCAGTCATAACTACCTGTGTATTCTCTTCTTGTGTTTGGAATTATACTTATTAAACACTTAAAATTAATTTAATAAATCCCAGATGATCTCAGGGAAATGTTTGTATCACACGGGTGCATTTTCAGGGGTTATAGAGCTTTCTGTGAAGATGTGGAGGCAGACCAGGCACAGACCAGGCCTCCCCACAGCTGCACTCTACCATGCGCATATGTGTACCTGGCCTTGAGCTGAGCTCTTGGCGAGCTCTAACCCAGCACTGTCCTATGCAGTGTGGTTGTACTCAATGTGTCTTTATGCTACAAAAGGGCAACTGGCTGATCATATACACTGCAGGCACAAAATTTCTGGAAGTTTCCTTTCTAAAATCACACTGTTCATTGGTGTCACATACTAATGAACATAGAGGGCAGCCCATTTGAAACCTGCACTGCATAGGTGTGTCTAAAAATACTTACTGCTGGCCCAACATAGTATATATACATACCCCACTTTGCAGAAAACTAAAGCAAAACACCACCTGAGACATTAGCATGTTTTTCTGTCTTGCAACTCAAAATCAATGGGGTTAGCCCATGTTTTTTTTTTTATTTTTTTTTATTTGTTGATGCTAAAATGTTAACTGTGTATCCTATTTACTGCATTAAAAAAACCATCCTAGGAACTCATTAGTTTTATTCTTCAGCCTAAGACATGTGCTCTGATGAAGTCTGTCCTTTCCACACGGGCTTTCAGTTGAACAATGAGTACAATGACTCGTCTGTTGGACAGTTCACTGTTTGGTCCAGCAGAGTTTGCATTTCTTTCTTCCCTGCCAGGCTGGAAATGACTCACTTTTGATAAGGAGCAACACTGAGCTGCTTACAGATTGTTTTCACTGAGGCCAGCCATTTCCCTCCTCTTTTAATGGAGGCTCTGATCCTTACTCTATGAGAACATCCCTCTCTCTCAGGGTTTTCATGATAAATTGCTCCCTGTTCTCCAGGACTGACTTGTGGAGACCAACAATCACCACTCTCCTTGTTTCCTTTTCCCTATGATCTACCCTGAGTGCACAGAAGTGTGCCCTTACTATCAAAGGTAAGAATAATGGGATTGATTACTGCCTGACATTTGTACCTATCCCACCCTGTGCTCAGAGGGATTCAAGATGCTTCTGTATTTTTCAGTCTTTTCCTTACCAAAATCACTGGGTAGAAGAAGAACTCAGAAACCTGTTTAAGCATTTGCTCCCCAAATTGTGTGTGGGCTGTTGCCTCACTTCATTCTGCCACCGTCTAGACTATTCTGTGAAAAAATCTAATCCTTATGTAAAAGAAACAGACCAGACGACATCTCAGTTGTCTAGTGTGTATTTTTAAACTCTGCAACTTTGTGCCATTCCAGTTAGCAACAACGAAATGAAGTATAAAAAGATGTCCATTTTTAAGCTGCTGAAATCCAACCACTTACATAAGACATGACTAATTACAGGGAGGAAACTAAACTTCCACAATATAGTTTTGCTGGCTGAAGTTATGCACCACTCTTACCATCATCTGGCCAGAGGACCTAACTGCCAATGCCTGATTCTGTCAGCGATTCAGGGATACAAAAAGTGAGGTTAAGACTGACAAAGTAACTTTTGGAAACAAAACTGCTGTTTATCCTTAATTTGGCCCAATGATTTCTGATGTTTCTAAGATTTTTAAACCTAATGATAGGACTACCTTTACATTACACGATTATAGCTGTTTGTATGGCACTACATTTTTTTCAGTAGAAAGTACTTTGTATTACTTTTAAAGATGAAAATTGTACACAGCCTGGATTCTTCCATTAGAAAAGGCTTCCAAACAAGAGGGAGGGAAAACAAACTTCCTCTTCTTCTGTTCTTTCTAACTACACATACACTGATATTCTCCAAAAGGCCAGAAAGGAAAAAGCAATCTAAGTTTTCACTGCTTTCAGAAGAATGAAGATGATGAAAAGACCTTAATGGAACTACTTAATACACCTCTCCTAGTCTGAAAAGATTTTGCATTACACGGGTACTGCGCCAGAACAGCAGAAAACTCAAGAGTAAAGAAGACAAGGCATTTACACAGCCATTTTGGTTATAGTCTCAATAAGACCCCAGTATTTCAACATGTCTAAGAAAAACTCAAGATAAGTGCAATTAGTCACAACGAGACCATGTCCCTTATAACTCCAAGGGATATTTCTAAGATTATTACGATAAAGCCATATGCAATTTCAGTAAATGAAACAACAGTTCTTAACAAAGAGTAAGTAGGTTCAGGCCTGTGATACATTGGTCATGGTATTAATATTCAAGAAGGTATTAATGAACTGTATGGTATAGTCAATATATCACACAAGTAATTGAAGATGTACTTTAGTATCCAGAGCTAAGGATCAGATAGCACCATGGGAAACACTTATGCCTAGAGTTAATGACATAATACTGCAGAAATATCAAGAGAACTACAACATGAAGTTTTGCATGGTTGCATATCAAATGGCATATTTTTAATTGCTGTGGTCATTCTTCAAATTTTGCAGGTCAAAAAATTTGGCATTGTCATATGGAACTTTACACTAAAAATGTTCCTGATCTACCATTTTCATCCAATATGACAAACCCTTCGCATAGCTGAAAGCTGTGATATATAGCTTGTGAGGCTTGAAGGAAGAATACACTAAAAGAGCCTAGAATGACAGATTGAATTAGAGGAATGCCTGCTCAGATTGAAAAATTCCCAAAAACGTAAATAAAAACATATGGCTTCATCTCTCTAGATTTGGCAAAGCTTCCTATAAATGTATCTGTTCTAAAGAGAGGAACAGAAAACCAAAACCACATACAAAATTTTGAAATTGTCAATTGAACTGACAATGTAAGTCACAGCAGAATCTGATCTGACCCATGCTTGGCCAGCTACCTGGCTTATTCTACTGAAACCCAATGATTGCAAAGGATTGATGAAGTTGTTTCAGATACAGTGGAAAGGTATTTTGCTACCCTGCAAGTTTTTGGGTATTTCACAGGTTTTCCCATTCTGTAATAGGAAATTCAAGGACTCTTTAGAAGTATTCTATAAAAAATATGTCATCGAGAGTTATATCAGCCTCACCTTAGCTCAGGACTTAGGTAAATCATTTGTATGAATATACTAAAACTTAATTCCCTGTCCTGTTTCTTCCAGTTAATGATACAATCTGTGCCCTCTTGTAATGAAGATGATCTCCTCATTACCCATCCATTGGCTATGCTCTCCCACTCAGGGTTATCCTATCTTGAACAAAACCAAAATACTTTTTGCAGCAGAGACTTGATCTACATTGTACCACAGTCCATCTGGCTGGTTTAGCAAAGACTGTATTTGCAGCAGAAGAGGGTTTTTCTAGTTCTCTCTTTGCCTCTTCAGTACTTTTGGTTTTGATCCAAATATTCTGTCCTGGTAAATCTGGCATACCTGTTCCCACAGGCAGTTTCGATTTTGAAAACTGAACATTTTCAGATTTAAAAAAAAAGTAAAAAACACAGGACGCTTTTTATCAAATCAAAAATTTAGAAATCTCTGTCAAACTGACAGAACAATAGAGTTGTCAAACTTATTTCACCAATATCAGCACTGGAGCAGGAAAAGGCATTTTGGTACATTGTCTCATTGAAATACTAACTTATTTCACAGTGTCATGTCTCAGATGTGGTTTTGCAATATGACAAAATTGAGGACCTACAGCTCCAACAAATTAATTCAGAGGAACCTAAGGCAAAGGTTCTTTTTTTTTTTCCCTCAGACTTCAGTTTTTTTACTTGTATTTCATAGCACTTTAATAATAACAAAACTTAATAGTGCTACAACTAAATTTGCCCACTGAGACAAGCAAGCTTTGGCTCCCAATTCAGTGAGCACAATTTCTAATCACTGTCTGGGGATGCTGCCTGAGCCCCACAAGTTACTAGATGTTTATACTATTGCACATACAGTTCTTTTGGTGACCAGAATTCAGTTGCGGTGATTCCAGCTTAATTCCATCAGTGCCCTTTATCCTTGGGCACACTCAGGGTTTGGAGACAAGCCCAGGCATATTCAGCTACTTAATTAATAATACATCACAGTTATTTCAGAAAATGTCTCTGATTTCTTCAGGCAATAGCATTTCTGTTAATTCTGTAATAAACTAATACACACTACAGCCCTTAAAAAAAAGGGTAGGTCATTCACATGTTCTGGAAAACCTCTTTTATTTTAATATCATGACAATACAACAACAATTCTCTCTAATGATGTTCCAAGAAAGCAAAACTGTGGGGCAAAGACTCTCTCATTTTTCAATTTAAGAGAGGAAAAAAAAATCAGGCTCTAGTTATAAATTTACTATGGTAATGCTCAGTCAGAATTATTTTTCCACAGATTCGGAACAATTATAATGTCATATCAAATAGAACAGAATGTGCCCATTTTAAGGTACTGATTGATTTATTACCGTAGCTGGATGCAGCTGTACCTATCACCATCAGCCACACGATGTCACAGGTATTTACACAGTCCTAAATTAATCTTTAGGACTTTACAAAAAATGTGTAAGAAACTGAGCTGAATATAATTTATTTGCAGACTAATTCATTGAGACCAGCTCATCACAGAATTACAACATGGCTGAGCTTGATTTTAAGCTTCTGTCTTTCCATATATAAATATATTGTATTTGCTCATTCTTGTTGACTTTTCATGGTGGAAAATAATTTTTTTTTTACTTTCATTTTGGAGCCTTTCTGATCTGAAGTTGTGAGATGCTCTTTGTCTTTAGAATGCAGCACCCAGAGATAACCAAGAAGCTTGCAACCATTGTTACACAAAGCATATAGTAGCCATTTAATCTATACAATGGAATGGGAACTCCCATATCTCTCTGTCAAAGTGCTGACATTAGTAAATGTGGCAAAACAAAACTTTGGCTGCTATAAAACTACAGCTCAATGTCATTATTGCTGTGCTGCTTCTACCACGTTTTATATTCCATTTAAGGATTGGTCTGGTTCCAAGCTAAAACTAGACAAGTTATTTTCCCCAATTACTCTTGCAGAGGGCTAAAGACATAGAAGGAAAGGCCATCCATTATTAATGAGTAGCTTGATAAATGTCCAATAGGGTTCACATAACATAGTTTCCTACAGTGGCATAAATACGTTATATGATACAGAAGCATGCAGGAGCCAATTTGGTTCCATCTAGTGGAAGTCACTTGACTTGCTTATAACGTAAATAAATGTTTATGAAACATTACCAACCCCTACAGTAATTTGTATATCTAAATACAACAGAATAAATCATTAAAAACAAGCTAAATGCATCTGAATCCATGACAACATATGAGAAAGCAAAAAAATTACCCAGGATCTCTGTAGATCAAGCTTAGCTCCACAAAAAGCAGTTTTTGCAGAATCAGGTTCCCTACTCGACACCAGTGACATTTTTTTGAGATTAATTAATATATTTCAAGTGACAAGCACACCATTGGCAGAAAACAACAGGAACATTTTTCCTAACGGTCCTTTGTTCAGCACTTGTGCTTGCATTGTAACATTAAAAGTTATGGCAATTTAAGCAGCAAACACTCTGTAAGATAATGCAAATCTATATGTTTACATTTAGGTAACATATATGTATGCATGTATGCATGTATGTATGTATGTATGCTCTTACACGTGTACATTCATTGCTGTTCAATAGTAAGACATGTGAATCACAGCAATGGGTGAGAGGAGTAAAGTGGTGGTCTTTACCTTCCCAAGTATATACTGTACCTGTTGTAAACACTCCCTACACCCACAGTGCCTTCCAATACTTGCCTGTGACAGGGAGGCCCATCACCACCCAACTGTGTGCATCCAACCACACTGACTTTAATGGAGCTACTAACTTACTGCAGTTGAGAACCCGGACAAGTTTACTTTTACAAATTCACATTTGACAATGACAAGATTAAAAATGTAATTTTTCAACTTGCTTTTTAACTGATATAGAAGGTATTACCAAAATGTTGTATAGCTTGTTAAACTAGTTACTTGTGAACTCCACTTTATACTCAAGTCAAAAACCCCACAACCAAGCCTTTGTTTTTCCAAGATGTGAGCTGAGACTGTATAGTTATGCTATTCAACTAAGACATATATCCAAATATATAATCATCTTGTACAAACATTTATTAGGTTGATATTCATAGGATAGATTATTTATTAATACAGTACCACGTCCACAGCATATCAGCTGTACAAGGACAATTTTTCCAAATGGGTCTGATGGCCATCCATCTCACCCTTCAAACATTCATTGTAAAGCACCTTTGCAGGGTTCAGTATATGATGGTTACAGCTTGCATGTATAAACAGGACATAATAATGCAGCATTTGGTTTTTTCCTGAATTTTTCAGTTATGAATATACAATGTTGAGAGTAATGAATTTCATCGTTTAGATTCGCAGCATGAATTCCAGAACATCAGAGGCTTAGAAATAGTTGCAATATATTTACTTTTCTTGATGAAAGTCATAGTTATTTCTATCTTGTATTTTAAAAGTCTCAATACTTTAAATGGGAGAACATTTCTAATTTACTTGCTTTTTTTAATCATGAACAGAAGACTGAAAGCTACAGGTTACTTATTATGAAAAGAATTTTTTTATCTTCTAATTGGTTATTCTGGGGAGAAGTGATAGTTCTGTTTATAGCCACATACATGCTGACACTTTCCTGTATCACTAGGTAAAACAGGAAATATTATCATCATCATCACCACATTGACTTTAATTTCTAGGAAATTAATGTAAATAAATGCTACAGCCAAACATAGAAATGAAGCAGTTTTAACTTGATTCACTCATCTTTCCAAAAGTGCTGTCCAGTGCTGAATTATATTTAATTTTGTATTCTACCACGTCATACATATTCAATATCATAACTGCAGGCTGAATTTTTATATGTGTTTCTGGGTGTAGAGATGGGAGGACAAAGGAGGCTATTGACATATATGAAAAAGGGTGAGTTACTGAAACATTGTTTTCCAATTTACCATGTATAGTGTAGCTATAGAAATTTAGATTAGACAAAATAAACATCACTTCTTCATCACTTCTAAACACTTTTTATTAGCAGATACCTTATCAGGTATCCTCTATAACAGATCAGCCAAAAAGTTTTGCTTTTTGGCCCTTTCAATCCTCACTTTTCAGATTCTGCAAGAAAAAACAACGACCTGCAGTTCACCAGCTTTCAGGATATTCTAAGACATAGGATGTCAGACGACCTGAGCCAAATGGAGGAAAGTTAAAAAAACCCAAGTGCTTACGAAGACCAGCACACTTTTCATTTTTAAAACACATCAGTACGACGCAATCTGTTCTGTGCAGCTCTCCCATGCGAGGCAGCCATCAACAATATCCATTATTAAAAAGAATCTGGTGTTTAAATTATCACTCTGCGTTGAAGCTCCTCATTGTCGAGAAACTTCACGTTCCTCATCCAGCAGCACAGCATCGCATCTCGCTCATCCTGGGGAGGCATTAAGAAGGCTAATGTTTGTCAAAGAGCCCTGGCGCCGTAACGTGTTGCGATGGGTTATCATCTGTCTGAGCAAGAACTCCTCTNCTCAGATTCTTCTCCTATCACAGCACTACTTTAAAATATCATCCCAACCTTCTAACCAAATAAATTCAGTGAAATTTAACAGCTTTAAACATTTCTGGGATTATACATTTTGATCTCAATTACACGACAACTATTTGATTGCACAATCACCACGAAAGAAGTAGAAACGATAAACCTACAGAAATATTTAATAACTTTAAATTATCAAGTATCTCATTAAAGGTTTTAAGGGATTAGAAACAAGGTGGTGGGTAGAAGGTCAACTCAAGGACACCAAGTACCTATTTAAAAGAAAAAAAAAAAAAGCAAGGGAAAAAAAGCACTTCAGTTTAAAGATAAAATATTTGCAAGTTTTGCTAGTTTATTATTACTATTATTGTTGCTATTATTATTATTAATGTTTCTTATTTGTTCTTATTTCAAAAGAAATTTATATTTTTCTGCATGTTTGACACAGAAGGCAATTTTGCAAAGATGCTAATCCCAGCTAACATGTCATGATCAGTGTACCACCAGGAAAACAGATGAATAAAACAGACACCTTGGATTGTTCTACCTTAATGTATGTGCATGCACACACACACATACATATATAGGAATATGGTTTTGCTTCCGGACTTGATCGAGTGATATATTCTGCAAAGTATAAACTGGAAAGAAATCTAAATTTATGTGGGAAAAACTGAAACTGAATATGCAAGTTTAGGTCAAGATATTAACTATGCTCACACTATCTAGAAGGTTTTATTTAAACCAGCATACCTATTAAAATAATGCTACCCTTTTTTTTTTCTGTTCTGGGCTTATTGGACAACATTATTTTCAATATTGTGATGCAAATATCTCACTGCTTTGTGGTGCTTTCCATCAGAGTTGCATCATTTGTACAGTTTTATGGAGATATCGGCCAGAAACAGGGGAACATTAAGTTCAGCAAGTGAAGACAACTCATCATCAAGCTTGTAAGTTATAATTTCCATGACACTTAAACTCTACTTTGGAGATGCATTTTTGTGTCTAAAACATTTAGCATTAACATGAGTTGACATTAGAAACACAAATATCTAGCACACAACACAGACCACATTTTCTGTGGAAAATTCACTACAATCATCACAGTATGGGTGTAATTCCTATCTTTTGTATGGAGCCCACATAAATAACAAGATGAGTAGGC
>VZTO01023548.1:0-13252 GCA_013400615.1 Syrrhaptes paradoxus | reverse complement strand
AGGGCAGCCTTGGAAGACTGTGGTCAGCCGAGGTCAAGGTGCTACTCACTCTTACGGGACACAGATTAATTTCCTTACTTTATTTTTCTAAATCCTAATCATTAGTCATTTTTCCCCCCAAGTAGTTAGGCAGGCTTATTGGTTATCCTTCCTACCAACACTTCGTAACATTTGAATTCAAGGCACTTGATTTACATCACAAATGTGTACTAAAAATCTAAATAGCTGCCATGTTTCAATATAAACTCACTCAGCATCGGATACCAACACTACTATATGCTTAGACAGCAAGGCTACAAAAGTTGTGGAAACGGGAAGGTTAAATGCTGCAAAAAAATAGTAGCTACTTGAATAAAGATGCCTGACATGATTTTGCAACTGTTAGAAGGCTATCAGCCTCTCTAATATCTCTTTCAGATAATCCATGAATACCAGTAGAATAAAACCAAGACACATATACACTCTACAAATGGTACTAATAAGAGTCAAGAGAAATTACAGCACGCTACAAGTTATAGTCAAAACTGTTACTCCATTTTACTCCTCTTAAACTCTTATTGTGGTAGTTCCATTCAACAACAAGGCAACAATGAGGCAATCACTGATTAACCTGTAACTTCTACTTTTTTTTCCTCCCTCTGGGAAGCCATGTATCAGACATAAGTCACAAAGGTGACTAATCACAAACTGAAGCTCTGTTTCACAAAACCTGAACAGCCTGCAACATTAGTTCTGTGTTTAGTCCCTTGCAGAGGTGCTGAATACCTGTAAGATCAAGTTACACAGGCTCAGATCTAAAACCCTGCCTACAAAAGCACCATAGCAATGAGTGGCCAAGGTCAAAACCGAGCTCTGACATGTTAAACCAAATAGGATCCATGGAAACTTTTCCAATGGCAACAGCGAACTTTCTAAAGTGGCCTAGATACACGGCCAAGATCTTTCATCCCCCTAAAACCAGATAACGTTATTGCAAAGTACCATCTACAGTCTGAATATAACAATCAAAATCTAGAACTTGTGACATAATATAAATTTATCCTGTTACATTTAGTATAGCAGCTTCTAGACATCAGGATCATTTGGCCCTTTGAATAAAGGAATTGTTCATAAGAAAAAGTAAAATCTAATCAAAATATTAATGAGTCATAAATTCAGATGAGGTTGAATTGTGTAATCAGCACAAATGTGACACCAGCACAATAAATCTGATTGAAAGAAATTAATTTTGTATGGATATTTTTCAGCATACATTCACCAAATTGATTAAATTTATAGTGTGATAATCCTATTAATCCCAATCTGTAAGGGTACCATACAAATTCCATCCTATTTCAAATTTTTTTTGTTATCACAATACGTATGTGCCAAAGTAACAATTAATGTTACAGAAAAAGAATGAGAAATGAGCTAAGCTTCAGTAGGGAATGATGCAAAAGCCCCTCAAGGCCACAGGTTTAAAGAACAGATTTGGTAGCATTGCTGGATGGATACTCCATAGAAACCACGCTCTGGTTTTATTCCCTGCAGATATTTTTTGCATGAGAAGGACAGCTACAAACCCTAGCAACAGATCTGCTTCCTGAAGTTCTCAATTGTCTTCTGCTAGGAATCACAAGTACAGATCATACACAGATCATGTATCTTATGAGATAGGATAATTTAAAGAGCTTATGTGAGGTCTTCAAGACAGGGGTGGTGGATCACTCAGTATCAAAGACTGGACTATTACACTGAAATATGTGTTCTCAGTTCAGTGAAGTATGGCAAACTCACAGACTATTAAGCCCCTCAGATCACAAGAGTGCTCAACAGGGGCACAAACTTAGCTTCAGGCCACAGGCTAGAGGGCAAGCTGTCTAACTGCCAGATCCATCCCCAACAGCAAAGTGATGAATCAATAGCTAGCCAGCGCACAGAAGGGGACTGTTACAAATAGTCTGTGTGTTTAAATTACATTTGTTTCAACAAACCTCTGTTCAAAGTAATAAGCATGTTACCAACAGCTCCTCTAAGGAAAAAGAAAAAAAAGTAGCCTAGAAAAATTGAAGGTGAAGTACGCGGAGACACCCATGACAGAGAAAAGTGCTTCCACAAACCCTGGAATTACCAAAGTCTGCTTTCCTACCTGTTTGACATTAACTCTCTCCAACCACTTCTGAACCCTCCACAAAGGTCTTCCCTTCTCCACCAAGGCATTTATTTTTTACTGAGCTTGTAGGAACATAATTATCTTTGACACTTCCCCTGCTTCATCACATTTGAAATAAGCCAAGAGGTTCCAAGAAGGAACAAACAGTATCTTCTTCATTAGGAAGAAGGGGACACGGACACCAGAGGATGGAACAGCTTTGAAGCTCTTTCCAGGTGAAGTGTATGCTGGGGCATGCAGTAAAAACACACTAAAAGTCACAAGAGCCAACAGGCCTGAACAACACAGACCTTCCATAGAATATTTATTTTTCAATCCATCTTTCAGGATCTAAAAAATTGTCACCATAGTGTTTTTGAATAGTATGTACCCAAGCATGAAGTGCTTCAGACCACTTTTATGAGTTCCTATATTTAGAACAGCACCTGTTAAAAAAATTAGCAATTTTCTGTTCTAATGTCAAAATGCAAAGCTGAGTAGAAATAATATTTACAAGAAATCCCGTTTAAAAAGCCCCAAGCTACTTAAGCAGGTTTAGTTAAGATCACGGATTGATGTATTTATTTTATTTTGATTGACAAAAGCCCTTTTGGAAAAATGGCTGGGAGAGGATGGGAAAGACTATTTTTGACAAAACTCTGCATTATTTTCAGAAGCTTCTATGCAAGATGTATTTTTGTTTAAAAAAATTCACAGAAATAAAAAAATATTTCCTGTCCAGTTCTGGCATCTTGCCTTTCAGTGACTAACAATAATAGCCCAGTAAAAACAGAGTGCGACGCACAGGATCCAAGTGTTTCCTCCAGATGCACCTGCAGAAGTCCCTTTGCTTCTTATAAGAAAGGGTACTGTCTCTCCTGAATCTTGTCTTTGGAGGATGATAATTTGAAAGAACAACACTTAGTTCTATCAGCTGGATCCAATCTCAGCATTTCTATTCCCTTCTATTGGCTATTCCACAAGGAAGAGCATTCTGCATGGAAATAACTGAAGACAAGAAAGTATTGTTTTATCCACAGCTTGGGTATGAAATTTAAGGTAAGTCTAACAAAGTTACACATTTCTGAAACTAAAAAGAAAACAGGGATACAAATGAAAAAGCCAACTTAGACTAAATGTTTAAAGGATCTGCATTTGCTGTTAAGCATGCAATAGAAATACATTGTTATGTTTCTGCTTCTGCTACTGCTAAATTTCAATGTCACTGAGAATTTCTTCAGCCAACACTAAAAATGTCTTCGGCTAACACAGGAAACATTGCAACATGCTTATAATTAAAATTTTATTAAGTCTCATCACAGTGATCCTTGCTGAAGATTCTTGGGGCAAGGTGTCAGTCAAACTAAACCAGAACTTCTTGCACTGGGCTTATAAAAAATGGTTTTAGAGAACACAAAGAGGAAGTGTGCAGCCTTTCAGCTGCATGACTGCTCGGCTGAGGCACCTCCTGTTCCTTATTCCTGGTTTGCAGAATACTGGGAAACAACAGAATCAGAAACATGAATGGTTTGTTTAAAGTAAAACATCCTCCCACAAGAAACTCCATTGCATTCTTAGGCTCAGCAAGTAGCTGAGCACTACAGTGTTATTGGATATGAAAGGATGAGACAGAAAGGCTCTCAGTCAAACACAAGAGGGGCATACAGGTCACAGAAGATTTCTTTCCTCCACAGCTCAGTTCTGGTTCCATGCTGAATGTATCAGCAAGGGTGTTGTTTATAATGAAGGGGTGGGGGTGGGGGGTCGTGTTTGTTTTTGATGTATCCACAAGGAATTGGAGCTAGACCACCAACTGATTTCACATAGGCCACCCAAGTATTCCCTCAATATCAAAAGCAGAAAGAGTGTCCTTTTCAAAATTTCAAGATTTTGCTTTTGTTTATAGTAATTTAACACAGCAAAATAACCACCACAGATACAAGATTTTTACAGTAAACCACAACAGGAGGAGTTCTGCATAAAAGCAAGGACTATTTAAAGATAGGACAAAGGCAGAGCCATGATGGAATCCATGCATTGCAAACATCATTGACATCATGGTACAGTTCACCCTGGAGAGCCAGTTTTCCATGCCCTAGGCAAATGCTCAACTGCCTTTTATCAGCGCTATTAGTCATTATCATGACAGCAATATAGGATGAAATCAGCATCCGTTATGTTGCATAGTTACCTTAAATGCCATCCAGCCACTGAAACAACAGAAGGCTGGAAAATTACTTGGAGCAATATTGTGCTTTTGCTTGTGCTAGTGCATTTTTCAATTGATGCAAACACATTAAGACAGTTAATCAATTACAAATCAAAATCCATTCTCTGTACTATTACTGAATGCAACTCTGTTTAGGTAAAAGCATCATGTTGAAATACTTTGACCTAAACATTAACAGTATATGAATTCTGAATAACAAGAGCAAAACAAACTCTAAGGGTTTTTCCCTTTAAAAGTAATTCTTCCATCTAAACAAACGTATTGTTTTCTTTTATAAACATATTCTAATAATGTGTCATGGATGAATCATAATCATTTGAAGTTCTCTCAAAAAAGGAGTTTAGTAGTAGTCAAGGAAGAACCTGCAGACTCACCCTTCTACCTTCTTAAAAGTATACAAGCTGCCTACTCCAAACATGACCTTCTGCAGCTTGAAAGGATTTTCCACCTATTTTCATAATCAACTGTTCTCATCTTCCAAGAGTTTTCAAGTAATGCAGTGTGGAAATTGCACTGTCCGTATCTTACATTACGGTGACTAGTGTAAAGACAAAAGACTCGGCAAGAAAGAGATGGTTTGATACTCTACACTACATCTGTAAAGTGGAACATTTTTTTTAAATAAAAACCTAATTAGCACCCTTTCATTAAGCTGCTGCTTTTTCCCTATTTGTGTGACACAGGTGAGACGTACAATAAAGGACCTGATTTGCAACCTGTACATCAGCAATCCCCACTTGCCCTGCATGAAAGAGGATCACAGCACTGGATCCTGAAAAGAGATTCAGTCATAATTGATTTTCTTCTCAAGGTCACAGGTGAAGCATACTGTGGGTTCTAATGCATCTCTGAAGTGACAAAGTGTTAATGGAAATACTGAAAAGACTGCCTAGTGCTGATCCTACGGGAAAAAACCTGCACACCAGATCTTTGTGTCAGGCTTCAAAAGCAGCTGACAGGAAAGGGAAGAATCTGCAAACCAGAATCTGCACCAATCACTTTTCCTCTAAACTGACAGAACAATTCCATGTATTTGCTTCATCTATGTACGCAATTCAGAAATTCATATTTAAAAGCTACTGCACTTCAGTTACAGATTATTTGGAAGTTTTGATCGGAGACCGTAATAGGGAGCATGTAGCTGATAACCCTCCTTTAGGTAGCCGAATCCAAACTCCAGTGTCCAGCACCCAGAAAGCAACCATGCCTCCCAAATCTGCCATAGCTAGATGGCCTAAGGCAAAAAAATAAAGCATTTGCTAATACCTTCATAGTTTTATATAGCCTTTTTCTTCACAAAGCCTGACTGAGTTCAGTCTGGTGGCATACGCAACATGAGAACCGCTCTCCAACATGCTCCAGTCTCTCTGCAGCCCTGTCTGCTGCATTCAGTTTTCCATGCATTTTACCCCGGCTGTCCTATTTAATAACAGTTTTCACACATAAAGAGAAATGAGATGTGGGGCAAATTGAAGACTTGTCCAAACTCAAATACTTTTTTGGTGAGAAAGCTTCCTGAATTCTGTATTCACTGACCAGCCTACTACAGCCTATAATACTCCCAGTCTGGAGGAATAGCAGCATCTCTGCCTCAGTTTCTCCACATAAAAACACATCTTCTAAAGATGTTGTAAAGCTTATGCAAAATATAAAGTCTATGACTATTAGAAACAGAAATGCAATTATTACCATACATAGGAAATCTTGGCTGTTTTCCACACAAAGGACATCAGTGATATCAGGATGAGTAGGATCATGGTGTCAGGATTGTGGCTTTTATAACATAACATTTTAATTCTAAACTACATTACCTACTGTCCTGCAACTCCTTTGTAAAACCATTTTTTTCATACCTCAGATAACAGATATTGATATAAAACACTGAAAACACCTTACATTCTGTTTTGCTGCATGGTCAGTTGCTGTTTAAACTTGATCAAGCTTTTCGTACTCCTTGCTTGCAGAAACTCTTAGCCATCTTCTGTTTTCCCTTTTGTCTTTTTACTTAGTTTCAAATAGCTATACCTGTGCTTTTGCTACAAGAAATATAAAAATTGCGTCTAGGCCATCAGCAGAAACAGGAAGTAAAAGCAAATAACCCAGTCTTAGAAAACAGTGCTGTTCTTCAGCAAAGGATTGATGCATTGAGATGTAGCCACCTCAAACTTAACGATATCAAATAAAGGAAGTGCTTATTTTGGAGGCTTGTCACTAACTGTGATGGAAACACGACAGACATAAGTTTAGGTTTTCTTCATTCAAATTAATATGAATGTGGAGGGGGCAACTAGATGAAAAAATCAATGAGATGGGGGCTGCTATTTAGGTGAGACAACAACACTGTGCAAGAGGAACAGGTAGTACTGATGAGACAACTTAAAGTCAACCAAATGAGTAAAAGGACATTTTGTGTATTCTAGCATCTTCCAGTTATGTGATAGAATTTATTATCCCCAGGAAGTCTCCAGACAAGCACACTAATAATCTAGAATTAAAACTGTAAGTAACTTGGTCATTTGAACATAAGGACACATGCTAAATCAATATAAATAAACATACAAATACTACTACAATCATTATTGATTATTAATGTGTTTGATAAAACTATAATGGAACTACATGTTTTTCTGATTCAACACAAACATGCTAACATTTTCCAGGCACTCATAAGACTTTTTTCAGCTACAAATTATTTCTTTAAACTACAAATATATATATATGTGTGTGTGTGTGTATGTACATACACACACATCCTTTTGACTGATGGAACCAATTTAATCTAAATTTTTTCATCTTTTATCTTTTGATGGCAAGATTAATTTTGGTTTGGTAATCTGAATGGTTTTTTAACAACAAGAGAGTATCTCTTATTTATTCTGGGTTTTTTTTGTTGTGGCTTGTTTCCCCCCTCCATGGATTCTGTTTATCTTCTCAAACGCAAAATGTACAAGGAGGGGTGTTCTGGAATAGCAGGTCCATGCCTCATTATTGCCATATAAAGGCAGGCTAATTTATCCCTATAACTTTTAATAAAATACAAATATTACAATTTGCAATGATTTTTTCCTAAGAATGAACTCTAAATAATAAACAGACACAGTTTCTCTATCACACCAAAACAGCGACTTTGCCCCACAGCAATTACATATTTCAGTAGCCTTTCCAAGACAAATCAAAGAGGAAAATCCACTCTGCTGTTCAGCTGATGCTATCATCTATGTAACTGCTTTTACGTATCCTAACTCTAGCGAGCTTTAAAGATCTCAGCAAGGAAGTATTTACAGGAAATTACAGCTCCAAATGCCGATATCCAAGGAAGAATCTGTTTTGCTGGGGCAGGGACTTGAGATTTTGGCCTGCCTGCACTTCTGGAGATGAAGCTGGCAGGAAGTGGAAGGGGAAGCAACGCACTCCAGGCTGGGATAAGCAGCTCAGCAGGAAGCAAGGGAAGGCAGTTACAGGCCAGCCAGCAAGATAATGAATTCAATCCAACCTCACAATAACGAGGAGAAAAAGAAGTTTGACTTTGATTTTTAGCTCCAAATTCAAACAATGCGATTAATGGTTGGCTGCTCTCTTCCTCCTATTGTAACACTGCATAAAACAAGCTTTGTTTGGTTTAGCATTCAGAGCAAGAGACAACACTACCGTATGCACTGGTGCCGAGAATTGTGCATAATCAAATCCCTTAAAGAGCCACAGGACAGATTAAGGCTTTAGTGACTACAGAGACAGACACCAGGTGGGATTTTCACAAGAACCTAAATGAGATAGGTACCAAAATCCCAGGGAATTTAAGGAACAAAAGGAGAAAAAGCTTTGATTCCACATCACTGTCTATGGAGAGATATTTGCCTCATGAGGATGTTTGACTAATTGCTGCAACTTCTCCATTTGTTTCTCTAGAAGGAGCTACCAAGAACAGCCACTATCCAAGTGCAACAAGAAAGAGAGATTACGTTTTTCAAAAAAATAAATTAAAAATCTCTTTCTTCACAATTAGTGAGGTTTTTGTGCCTGTTTCTTAGAAAATGACCTTCTGAAATGCTATCGATTACATAGCTACAAGAAATTAATGGCAAGTTTCCAAAAAACGATATCAATATTAAGAACACTAGAAGAATAATTTCAAACCTGAATTACTTAATCTTTAACAGCACACTTCGCATTCAGCTCATCTTTCATTAATGTATACCAAGCTATGAAGTCAGTCCTCAGCTATTATTTGAGGAAGAAGGACTAGAAAGGAAAAGAAGGAAAAGATTTAGTTGAGTTCTATAAAAATAGGACACTAGTATTAAAATTTAGATCCTACCAGTTTTAAGTATGCTATTATTTAATTTTATTCTGAGTAATCCTTAACAGCAGAAACTTTAATTTTCTAATTAAAAACCCCAACCGTATGTCTCCCAGGAACAGACATGAGAAGAACGAATAAAAAGAAAACTCAGCATCAATACCAGGCAAACAGAAGAAATAGACTCCAGATGTTTAAAAACAGATTCTTTCCTTAGTGTTTCTAGTATAGGTATAAAACTGGAAGGTTGGATTCTTTCCATGTTGTCTTAGAAATCTCTTAGTGATGTAAAATTGTGCCAGTGGAACTGGGTTAGCCTCATTACAGTCATAGAAGAAATACTGCATGGCCCTTGTTATCCAAAGGTTCTCAGACCAGAAATGCTGCAACAGTTTCAGTTTCACCTGGGCTATAGAAAATCCAATCCACTTTTAAAGTCTTTTACTCAGTCCTTCAATGCTGGTAATGTTAGCAGTATTGCGAGATGGAATCAGTCTTAGACTTATGTAAATACAACCCTGAGAGGTAATAGCTGTGACTTCAGCAGCATACGGTATTTGTAACTCAAAAAAAAATAAAATTTGGTAACAAAATAATTCAATTTTGATATTTTATATGGTTAAAAATGTTTGGGCAAAGAAATGAAAAAGATGCAAGTTCTCAAATAAAACTTTTATAGCCTGTATGCCTGCCATATACACAGTAAAGGGAAACTGCTTCCACTACTCTGATTATATATTAAATTAGGAATCAGGAGTCTTGTTGCCTAGAAAAAAATATTAACACTGCAGAGAAACTGGTGTAGAATGTATTGGACAGCATTAGTTGCTTCAGCTTTTCACAAGTTTATTTGCAAATGACTTCAGGATTCTCAAAGGCTTTCTTCTCCAAAGGCAATACCAATGAAACGAAATACTTTCCAATACTTTCCATAGTTTGTTATGTGTAGCTAAACAGACATAGAAGAAAGATGTTTCTGTTTCCTACTCTGAATCTTTCACTTAGTCGCCATTCTCAGTTTGTCAGGAAACAGTGTGCCCAGCAACCCAAGTGATTCATACAGTTGGTGGCAAGAGTTCCACTGACCCTGCTGAGGCCCGGGAAATAGGCAATAAGCCTGAAAAGAATACAGAAACATAGACCCATGCTATTCGATAGCTCATATCCCAAGCCAGCCTTTCTGGAGCAATACAGAGTTAGAAATCTGTAAATAATGAGGACTGTGGTTCTGCAAAGAAACAGAAACATGAAAAGCTGGATCACACCCTAATATGCCAAATTTCTTGGCTATACTATGCGGAAAGCCTGTGAGCATACAGTCCTTCAGAGAAGACATTAAACAAGATACTACTGAGTACCGTGAAGTCTCTTGCCCCTTCTCCCACTCAAAAAATAGGAAAAATACTTTATTTCCATATTTAAGAACTTAGTCAAACACTCAAGCACAGGTAAGGGAAATGCTTAATCTACCTAAGAGAAGCTAAGTAACTTTTAGTGATGCATATGTTCTTCTGAAACACAATCAAACTCTCCAAAGCATTTTCTTAACAAAACAAGAAATGTCATTTCTGATACGGATTACATTTCATGAAGACTAAATAGAGAAGTAAAATATAACTTATACATGTTATATGTCTGACTTTCCCTGAGCATGCATACTTTATGCTCTCTAATAAAAGACCAGGAATGACAGCCTTTTAAAAACAAACAAACAAACAAAAAAACACAACCAAAAACACACACAAACCACAATTAAAGATTTTTAATCTGGAAATCCTGAACGTCATCAGTACAGTCTTCAGCTTTTTTGTTTTGTTTTTGCTGGTTTAAGATCAATTCTGAAATCCACTATACTATTGAATCTTGGGAGAAAAATCTATTCCTTATGGTCAACTTGCCATTCTCAAATTTAAAAGTACAACTAAGAACTATTAACTCCTGCATTTGTATAGAAAGGTACTATATTCAGTAAAATGTCCTGAGAAGGTATTTTGAAAAAGAACCCCGATTACAATTTAGTAACTACAGCCAGCAAAAAGAGTTCAATAATAATGGATCCTTAAAAAACAGAAAAAAAAAACAAAACAACAAGCTCATTTAAGATTCTGAAACAGGGATAAACTGTATTTTAATAACTGCAAGTTCATTACACCACACTGAGTGCACTTCCTAGTCTCTCAATGAAGAGTAGGTAGTTAACTGAAAACAAGATATAAATCTAAATCTCAAAGTCCTTTTCCTGTATTTAACAAGCTCTTTCTCTCAAGGAAAACTTCCACATAATATTAGCGTCACAGTGCAAGAGGCAGACATACTCCTGTTTTCCAGAGATGTCTGTTGAGACACAGAAGAATCTTGCCCAAAGTCAAGATGGCAGATGTACAAATCACTCCAGTTATAGGATTTAGCCAGACAATCATATCCTCAAAAACNAATGTGTACAAATGAATTATAAAAAAAACCCTCAGAATTCTTTATAAAGTTTAACTCTATTTTTCTTCAGAAACACTTTAAAGCATTTGAAAATCAATAAAAACTTATTTAATCCACAAGCTGTTCTAACACCAAAATACATCAGACACTGAAACTCAAACTGCTGTAGTTTAAAACACAAAATAAAACCCCCGCTATTTAAATTTTACTTACTGCTTTTGCAGATGAGACCTTTTTCTTCCTTTTTTCCTCTGTTCAGCAGGCATTTTATCTGATTCTTACACTGACATTTACAAAACACTGACATATTTGTCAACTCTGATTCTGAACATATTATTAAACATAATGTTAATTGAATACATAGTGGTGCATTGTTTGTTTACTTAAATCAACTGAAATGCACAGGACTATTTTTGTAAAACTAACAACTCACCCACTGAGGCAAAGCCTCAGACCTGATCTTATTATTCTGACCTCGGCATCTGAAGCTTTCTTCAGATGCTAAGACAATCCCACAGTAGTCATCTGACTTTTACCAAGCCCCAAATAAAGTCCTTGCACAGGATTATTGGGAGAACTGTACTGTTAAATGTGCACAGTTTCAAAAAAGAAAACAGAATGGTTTCAGATCTTTATTGTACAACAGTTAAATACTGTATCATATTTTTAAAAAGGCTGGACTAGATTTTCAAGCACCCTGACCGAAGTCTGAAAGTGATTATACATTCACACAGTTTCATTTTTCTAAAGTCTAAATGGAAAAATAAGTTATTTTTTTCCTTTCTAGTTCTTTCTTGCCTTATGATATTGCTGTGCAAGTGTAAACAATTACATTGCCCTGAAAAAGGAGAAATACAGCTGCTTCCAGTATTTTAGAGGTGAACTAATACCCCAGGTCACTTATCTACTATGGAAAATTCACAAATTGCATTGGAAAAAGTTTCCTTTAAATAGGACCATTCACAGCAGAGCAGACTTCCAAGATGACAGGACGAAGTTAAAAAGCACTGTAGTAAAGATTTTTTGAAAACAGAGTCTAATAAAGAAAAGCACATGCTTAGAAACTCTCTGGAAAGATCCAGGTTCTGGGTACTGATCTGGGAATTATAAACAGAGAAGTAAGTAGAAAGGGCATATTTCTCAGTGTTCCTTTACAACATTGTACCATAAGTGAAACTTTTTTTATCTGTTCTGTCTTCGAGGAAGGAGCCCGGACTGGTGCAAACTGGTTATTAAAACTCCCCAGATTTATTCAGGTTGAGTATTTTGCCCCTAGATTCTGATACTGCTTCCCTACTTCTTAATGTTTAAGTTTAGTGTGTGTTACAGAAAAATAGTTTCTGAGAAATATAGCCCAGCCTTTGTATTAGCAAAATCAAGGATCTATCCCACACACAATAGCTAAAAGTCCAACATATTAGGCAGCTACACAGATTAAAATCTATATTTTACATTATTCCTGATATCACATATCATTCACTTTTTTGGAAAAATACATTAAAGAAATATGGCAGTAATAATGAAAGCAAACTAAAAATCATAGCATGAAAAAAAGACAAAGGTATAAGCAGTGTTTAAATCACAGTACCTATCTCACCTTGTGATACTTTCCTTAGCATAGACCTTCTGAAAATCCAGAGAAATTATGAAAGGGCTTGATCTTCCTTTTCAGACTTACATCTTGCTTTCTTTGAAGTTTTCTTTTAAAAACTCAAACTTGCAAGTAATATAGGCACGCTCCACTTAGTCATTTTTATATCCAGAGACTGCCTTTTATAGTGGCAAAATAATTTTTCCCCCCACAGATACAAAGGATCCATGAAAAGGCTGTAGCAGAGAAGAGGAAAGACTACATTGTGGAGGACAGATAAAGGTATCTATGAAAAATGCTCTACGTCATTATTTTCGAGGTAACTCCTACTATGCACAACAACAGTTTACCTGAGTATTTCTATTCTTTCAGTGAAATTATATCTGCATGAAGGTGAGGCACGAGTGTGAGTGCTGGTGGAAGCAGGAGCAACATTAGCAAGTCTTGCAAACCAGACTGGATTCCAACAGTACCACAAGAATTAACACAGTATTAACTCTGCAGATGCCTTTGCAGAGGAATTTCCAAGAACATGTTATGATTAAGAAAATCTTTAAAGAAAAAAAAAAA
>VZTO01023538.1:22117-34544 GCA_013400615.1 Syrrhaptes paradoxus | reverse complement strand
AGTGCAAAAAATTGTTTGCTAGTCTTTAAAAATAAAAAAAAAAAACATGGAAGCTATGGAAATGAAAAGTCAAAACACTGACATAAGAGTGGAACAGAAAGGGAAGCACTTCTTACCTCTGTGATGCTAAACTGTCATGGATTCTTAAAACTACTGGGTGTTACCAAGAACTCAAACTTGGTGACAGTAGTTGTGATATTCTAATTTGAAAAGCTAAAGAAGGTAATTTAATTCTTAGTAAAATCCTCTTTCTTGCCCCTTTCCTGTAGAAAGTCTTGTCAAGCATTCCTGTTTCTTTGCCATTCCCAAGGTAGCTCTTAGAATAAAAGGGAAGCAGTAATTAATCTGCATAATGAATTTTGCACACTGGAGGCTGTAAGATAGTGTGTCTCTTTGGTCTGGTGCACCATAGAGTAGAAAATGGCTTTATTGCTTCTGTTAATTTCTTTTCAAGCCTGCAGTATTTTTTTTCTTGAAGATAAAGTGATTTAAACTCAGTATCTCAAATTTGTCCTTTCATCCATTTTACTACCTAATTCTTAGAACCAAAAGTCATCTTCTGTAATGACCTCTTAAACTGCATGGCATCTGCTTCAAGACCAAAGGGAGCTTGCCTACTCTGTTCTCCGTTACAACATGCTTCCAATATTTGGAAAATTTGAAACTCTAGTATTTTCAATCCTGGAATTTGCAGAATAATTGGGGTTTGCTCCACTTAACATTTTTTTGAAATACACCTCTCTGCATTCCTCTACAGCAGCATTTCTCCCAATATCAGGCTCCTAAGTGTATCACTTGACCCCTACCATATAGAATAGGTTGTAACTTTGTTTTGCCTCAAGCTAGGCTAAATATAACACTTTCTGAAATTTTGAAATAAAAAAATTTGAGATTACAATTTTGAAATATGTAAGCACTATTGAGGCACAGCACCGTTCACGTGGGGCTAAATATCTCTGCACAGGACATTCCACATGGGGAAAAAATGACAAAATCAAGCAGTTTCTTACTTTGTCTCTAGATGTTGTGAAAATAATATAGTTTTGAAGAAACTGCCTTTTATGGTGAGCAAACCTTCCTTGACATACAAAAGTACTGACAGTAGAAGGTTCATCAATGTGTTAATTATGAAGATGCTAATTCACCTCCATAGCATGAAGCCATTCGTCAAGGCTTTAATCCAACAATAAATTTTGAGTGGGCAGCTCCTGGCATCCTGGTTCAGTTCCAGTGACACTAACAAAGCAGGACTGAATTCTGAAAGGACTGCCTTTCTATGTCAAATGCTCAATTGTGTATCTAAGAGACAATGGTAATTGTCCAAAATAACCAAAAGACATGCTACAATGAAACACTTGTCTTTAAGAACAGAAACTACATTTAAAAAAATGATGACCATTGACCAGTAATTGAGAGTTAGCATATTATTTTCCTTTGTGTGACTTACTATTTATCCTTATGAACAGATGACTAATATTAACTGGATTAAGAACTGCAAAAGGTTAGAAGTTAAATCTACCCGAGGGTAGTTATGAAATAAGTGCTGTAAAGAGATAAAGTATATTTGGCTTTGTTGACACATTTACTTGAGGATTCCAGAAGATTTTAGAACCATTCTCTGCATTATTACATACAATTCATATCTGGTAACCTAATGATATACTTAAAAATATAATGCTAAATTAGTCATACAAGGAAGGTTAAACATGTTCATTTACTGGGCTATAATCAATAACGTCAAGTCTTCAAAAGTTCATAGTGCAAAGGTAATAGCCTTTTTCATCCTTCTGTGCATGTGTTTGAAGTTAATAAATTCAGTGAATTATAAAAAACACGCCTAAAGTCTGCATTTTTTCAAATGCCCTTAAGCCTCGATTCCTCTACAGTTTATACCATAGCAGCCAGATTTGCCTAAAAAGCACACATTTGGTTGCTATTTAGTAGGAAAGATGGGAGCACTAAAAATAAGCANAATAAATTTCTTATCAGCACACAGTAGCACAGTTCATCAGGAGCACAGCTTTCTACAACAGTAGATTAGAAACTCTGTTGTGATATAGTTTGGCACTATCCAATGATATTACGCCAGTGGTGTTTACATGAGATAACACAAATAAACAGTAGCACTGGGAAAAATCTTTGTCCTGAGAGTGTAATTAGAAGATAAGCTTAAAATCGTTACATTACAAGGGCTGGTAATCTCTGCCTTTTTCCTCATCCCTGCTATTATGTTTTAACAGAACCAGTTGCACTATGTGGATATCAAGTAGAAGTGCAGTCCTGACTTAGCTTTAACAGTTTGAGGGGTTTTGTATACATACTAAAACTAGAAAAATTAGGATAGGCAGTGCCTGGAACTCTTTACACACAGTATTGAGCTGGCCATGGTCACTGACAGAGTCGCATCCTTTGAAAAAAGTTTGTTATTACAATACATTATGGAAGGGGCTTGGATAATAAATCTTGAGTCTAGGAAGACTTTACATACCTTCGCTGCCATTGAGTATAAAATGTTTGAGCTTGTCTGCCTTATAATCAAAACTGCCCATTGTTTCATCCCTAAACAGACAGAAGTGTATAACCAAAGCCTGATTGTTGATTGGTTTAGGATGAATGTTACTACTGATGTTTGTGAATCTTAGAGGAAAATTTACTGTAGCAATGATTGTTTCTCAGGAATAGTGAAGCTTCTTCACCCATTCCTTGCATTAATGTGTAATCTTAACTGGATATTCAAATTTCTGCATGCAAAGAAAAGAGAGGATTTCCTACTGCATTGTCAGGTAAATTTTCATGTCTCATAAGCAGAGAATATAATGCACTTTTATACTGAAAATGGAGATATTTTTCATGTTAGTGGAAGTTGTTTGGGATGGCAGAACAAAGAAGAAATAAGTTCTATACAGGAACGTGAAGGAGTGGAAGACCTGTCATTGCCATATTTAATAATACATCACTAGCCTAAATTGTAATGCCAAAACTAGGTTCAGAATAGAATTATCAGCTCTCACTTTGAAGAGATGTGTAGTTTTGCATCTCATTGAAAACTGTCTGTAACTGCAATTGGTTAGTTTTACTTCCTTAATTGTAAGAAGTTTTGCTATATTTTACATTCAAGAGCCAAGAGCAGACACTAGAAAGCTATTTAAAGTGCTACTCCTTACAGATTGGGTTATAGCGCTCATTTGTCAGTTCTGAAATATTCAGAAACCACTGATCACAAAAATTCTGCAAGATTAAGAGCAAGACAGTGAATGACATGTTCTTTTCACCATCATAAAATATTAAACACAAGTAAATTAGGAAATGCACTCAGTAGCATTTAGTGAAGGCCTTATCTATTTTCCATTTTGCAAATAAGTGTTGTAGTCAAGTTAGACATACAGTTGCCTGTGGACAGGCAAGGATTTATACAGAAAGACATACCTGAAAGTACATCTGCCCTGCAAATAGATCCAGGAGCAGCTGGACTTAGTCAGACACCATTTGTTATCAGTACTTTAGACATTAGAGAAGTACATCAGCTGAGAAGTCTAGCTGCAGATCTTCACACCTTCCATATTTACCTCCATGCTTTTCATTTCTTAGACTGTTAGTTGTCCCATTGCATGGTCCTCGATACACATCTCACCAAGTGGAAACAAGTTTTGAGAACCATACAATGGAAAAAGTTAAACACCCGATAAAAGAAGCACACTGTGCATTAATGTGAGATTTCAGGTCCCATTACAGCATGTGAGTGGAACCTATGAGCAATCTGAATGCTTGCAAGATGCACAGAGCAAATGAAGTAAAGCATTGCTGAGTATGGTTCTTGTTGCATATTTGGCAGCAGGGAGGGCAATCATTCCAAATCCTTGTTGTGGTACTATACAACAGTAAATAAGCTATGTCTTGTGCTATAGTTGGATTCACATACTTTTGGACTATGTTTTCATGTAAGGCTAACAGGAAAAAGAACAGAAGGAGCATAAACAGGAAACAAAGATGTGAAAATGAAGGAGTGATAACAGTACTGTAAAATAAAACCAGTAAGTCAAATACGTACCATGGAGACTAGTTACTGAAGGTGCAGTATTAGGCTTGGTGCTTGAATTAGAATGCTGGATGCATACAGAGAACAGTTCTGCTGCTGCTTGGAAAGAAAAGTTCAGTGACAGCTCTCCCAGGCAGTGCCAAAATTAATTATGTGCTTGAAGCAAGCTAGTTTAACAGTTGGTCGTCATTTCCATACATCAAACACAATTGGAAAGAAAGGTGTCCTCTAGCAGCCCAACTCACATATAGTGACTGAGCCTACCTTTCAGTCACTGACTGAGCCTTTAAATTTGTAGTGAAGAATCAGTCTTAAAAGCATTTTCTGCTACTGGATTTGACTTATCATTATTTGATTACTTCCCTTAGTAAAGAAATGTAGACACAACACATCTCAACAAGGGGTCACAACAACATCTCACAACAGTCTAAATTATCTGCTATTAGAGGATCTGACAGGATATGTTCCCATGTCTGGAGAGACCAGATACTAAAATACGTTATGCCTTTGCCTAAATTGCTGTGCTTTTGTAGCTTATTTCCCCTTTTACATTTTTAATTTGTTTTAAAGAGGGGGAAGTGGGGAAGGGGGAAGAGACACAACAGTCTAACAATATTTTCCTAGCAAGCTAACTCACCTCAGCACCGGAAGCTGTTGATGCTTTGTCTGCCTCTCTCTCTCTTGCCCCCACAGCCATTTAATCTCACTGCTGAAAGAAGGACTGAGACTGTGCTCACAAAAGCAGGCTGAGTAGGAAATGAAAAATCGTAGGCCATAATTAGCATCAGCTTGAAAGCATTCATTGTTTGGTTGCACTTCTGTGCATGTGAGTTTTAGCCAGATCGCAACAAGGATTTTGTGAGTTGCTTTGCAAGGTAAAGGTCAAATAACGCTGATTTAAAAGAGGAAAGAAGCTAATTAAGACGCTGTATAAGTCAAAGTCAGTTCTATTTTTATGCATTTAAAAAGAAAAAGATTCTTCTGAATGCACAGCCTCCTGGCTGGCATGTAAAAGAGGCAGTGATTTCCAATAAATAACAGATGTTGTATTTTGCATTTTTGAAGCCAGTTTGTTCCTAAACCATGAAGATTCGTACCCATCCTTCATTTTTGGCATGTATCATGCTGGTTGGTTTTGTGGATATATTAACTGTGACAAGCTGTGACATCAGCAGGGGCTGGATGCTGCCTGGCTGTGTGGTTTTGTAATGCCTCCTCCCGTTATTGCTGGGCTGATTCGTTCACACTATTGGGTGATTGATTTACACGCAGTATGGGCCCACCGTGGACTGAAGTCTTTGGCATAGTGCCTCTGTGCAGCAGCTGTGCCATAATTGTAAAGCAAGCAGATTTTCGGTCCCTGTGTATGCAAATTATATATCTGAGAAGCAAATGGAGAGAAGTATTAATGCTGATAAAGAAACCCAGAAGTGATAAAATATACCAGTTCTTTAGCATGGGTGCAGTAGTTTTCAGACTTGCAGCTTTGAAGTAGCCTCTGAATTAGGTTTTTTGTGTGAAAAGCACAGGCTGTGTTTTTCCTGGGGACTGCTGGGGAGGAAGAAGCAGTGTTCATTAACCTGCAAAAAGTCAAGTGGTCGTGGTTATTTTGGGTTATGTGACTTTGACGGAAGGGAGCTGATTTGCTATACCTGTAATGATCATAGGAAGTGAAAGCAAGTGGAGCAAGAACATAGTAGGAGCAGCTCTGGTGTGAATGAGTACTGTATTGTCAGCTTCCACTGAATTCAGAAAGAGGATGTGTTGTTTAGTAATAGTGCAGGAGACTGCTGATTTTGTAGTTACTCATTAATGATCTTGTGCTTAAACCTGAAGTACCAATCTAGTAGGGTTTTTTGGTTGGCATTGGGGAAACCTGGAGCAATAACTGCTGAGCAGGCAACCTCTGGGAAGGTCAGTGCTAATGAGGACTATTCTGCCTTTCATATACTCTGAAGTATCATTTCCATAGTGCTCACAGTCCCTTAGGACCTGCTTTTTATGGTCCGGAGGTTTTTAAGGTACTCAGCAGAACAAGAAGCTTATGTAGACGGTGGTTTTGAAGCAAACAAGGTCTTTGTAACAGCCTGAACTTTAAACTGGCTCCACTCCATTCCTAATAGCTGCAAAAGTAGGTGAAAAACAAGGGGGCAGGATCCTTTTGTGTTGCAAGAGGGACTTAGAGGACAACAAGTTGCAGTCTTGGAAAAGATAAACTTGCTGACATTTCCTTCCTGGAACTTTTGACCTTCATCTTGAAGATACTGTGCTCACAGCTTACATGCTTCACTGTCACTTCAGCACCCTGCTCTCCTGGCTAAATAGATAAGACAGTTACGCCTGAAGACAATTCCTTCTGGAGGACCTCGTAGCAGCAAGAGTTTGAACTGACATAGTTTTTCAGTGCTTGTTCCTGTATCTTTCCAGCAGACATCTTGGCTTTGGACACTGAGCTCCTCTACAGGTTAGACAGGCACTTGTGTCTGTTTTGAAGTTTTATGATCCCTAAAATGGCATCATGGACTCTAGAAAGGTGATAGGAATTCCTTGGGACACTGTATCTAAGGATCCTTCTGAGGGTAGTGATCTACTGCAACAGCTGTTTACTCTTGATTTGACTCTTGAGAGGGGAAATTTAATTATCATGCAAGGTTACACTCATCAGTACAACAGTGAGTGTGTTACCATTGGTCCATATTCTGGCAGTATGGCCAAGGGAGTGTGTGTTTGCAGAAACCAGCTTACAAGGCCGGACAAAGATGGTCCTGCACACAGCTAAGCATCTCTATCAAATGAACAGTGCTGTGTAATATGATCATAATCTTAGCAAACGCCATAGCAGAGTAGTTACTTAGACTGCACTTTCATTTCTCTCTAAGGCTGTAACACAGAAAACCTCTCATGGAGCATCATCTCTTTTAGGTAGCTCCCTCATGGAGTGCACCTTTCAAGTCTGAGGTCAGCCAATACCCTGCTAAAAAAATTTGTTTACTGTCTGTTAAAGATGTCACTTGCACCTCTCCTCTGCCAACACCTTGTGCCAGTTTTCTGTCCTTGTGTCTTGGCTGCATTTGCCACTAGGCAAGCAGTCTTTCCCAGCAGAAGCTGCTACTGAGGATGTAAGCAGGCTCTGCTGCCAGCCACTATGGCAAATCTACCAGAAGAGAGGCTGTTGTCAGACATTGGTGAAAGCAAACCTAGATTATGTTTCTTTCTGATGTGCTGGTAGCTTTATACACCAGAAATGCAAGGTGAAGCCACACCAGCTGGGTGAAAATGTCAGGATGAGAAAGGCACTACTCCAGTATATAGGTATTTCCCAATCATATTATCCTAGGCCAGACAAAGCTCTCTTCAACAGAATGGCTACCTTACATGTTACCATATTGATGGTTACACTACATATTACCTTAGAGTTCCTAAACAGGCTGCGACTTACTGATGGGGGTCAGCCACAAGGCTTCCTCTCCCAGGAAATTATATTCAGTACATTACAGTAAAGTTTGATAAAGTTACCTTGGCATGTTATCAGAGATTCAGTACTTGACTGAAGATTACCTGGAATCAGGAACACTCTGCCTATGTTTTTCTTTCAGTCTTCTCTGTAGATAAGATATTTGGTCCAATGTCTGCGTGTGCACTTGCTTTCCAGGGTGTGCAACTATGTCCCTGGACAAGATCAACCCAGGACAGAAGGGAAGCAGTAGATGCTGGGCACGGGAGGGAAGCTGTAGCTGCAGGCTAAGGTGCCCTATCCGCAGCTGTGCTAACTGGGGCAGATCTGGCTGTGATGCAGGGTGTTGACAGCCAAAGCTAGCTTACCCCTGCCTTCCCAAGACACTGAGTTTGTGGATGGGAGTAGGCTCCGAGTGGCATGGATAAGAAGCACAACATGATTATCTTACAACATTTTGGCAAGCTATCCAGTAGCTTCCTATGCACCTGGAAAGAGTTTCCCTGCATACTGGAAAAACATTACTCCAGTAAAGGGAAGCAGTGGAAAGCTGTTAACATGGGCCTGTAACCTTTTGACTCTGCAAAGGATGATCCATAAAGCAAGCCTTTCCAAGGAACAGAGCAATAAGGTTCTGTGACAGCCAGGGGACTGCCCTCCATCCTCATCACTGCCCTTCATGTTCACAGCGTGGTTGTTGCCCCAGGAGGCAGCACATGCAAATGGGTGTGGAACTAAGACCATGACAAAGACTGGAAAGACACCTCGCCAGCAGGCAGCAGTCTCTGGAGTTTAGCAGCTTCGGGCCTGGGGCTTATAAGGGCGTTGGTGCCAGGATGCCAGTAAATGTGCTTTAGTGTAGTTGCTTTTTGTGACTGAAGATGAGGAAGGCCTTATTGGGCAAGTTTTTCTCCCAGAAAAAGCCCAGCTGAGGAACATTTGAAAGCCAGGCACAGACAGGACAGTAACTGCCACTTCACATCAGAAATACTCAACAGCAAACGATGAACGATCCCGATCTGCCAAGCACTCAAATGAAATGACAAGGGCATAGCCATCTACACTTTCATAAATGAAGACAGTGATGTCTAGGAACCATGCTTAAGGGCAGAGACATAGAAGAGGAGCAGGCAAAAAAACAAAAAAAGCTAGAAGACTCTAAAAGTCTGTGAGATTGCTACCAAGGGCCTAGTCATAGGTATGCGGTGCTGTACCAGCCTGTCCAAAGTGACATGTACAAAGTTGTTTTGAATGCCCTTGACAACGTCAAATGAATTTATCCAGGGTCAGGCATTTTCCTTGTCACATGCCTTGCAACAGTTTTGATCTGGTCTTCAGTGTCCTAAAATTATAGCACTCCTGGTAAAAGCCTGACAGTTGAGCCAGTTTTCCCCATGCAGAATGTTTGTAAATAATAACAGCTTGTGAGGTTCCTGCAGTGCTTCATGCGTGGCACTCAGCATGGCTTCCAGACGTCACATCACATGCAACCCTGCAACCCAAATTTTAGTGATCCTGTGTAGGTTATAAAAACCCCATCAATTTCACATCAGAAAAGTAGATTGGATAAGGATAAGATCAAGATCTGAGAAAGCAGCAATCCTGTCGGTCATGTAATCATTTTATTAGTAGGAGTATATGGCCTAATCCATTTGCAAGCGAGAAAGATTCTCATAAAGTGACAGATCAGCCAAAGGACCTAAGAAGTGCCTTTACACCTGCACAGATAACACAGAATCTCATGTACCATCGCTTAAGTTATGACTAGCAGTGGCATTCTGTTATAAATGTTTTACTTAATTGATACGGGAGGAGAAGTGTAGATGTGCTGGGATCTTAAGTGTACATTAATCAGATAGAAAGCCTTATTTACCCATATATTTCACATAGTACCGTATAGACCTTAGTCTGGAGTTGGGAAGACACTAGTTTTCTTTGCTATTATGTAAATGTTGTTATTAAGGTTTTACAAGACATAGCAGAGTTAAGAAGTCTTATTCTTACTGACTGTAAGTGAACATGTAAGCAAATATTTCAATAGAACACAGGGTACAGCTGGAAATAGTTAATGGATCTGAGGAGTCAGAGCTACCTTTTGCAACAAAATTTTTGTCTTTGAACTTTGGAACAGGACTGTCAAGACTCATTTTTAACCTTTGTCTAAGCCAAAAAAAACCGTGTGGTTCCAAATGGCCATTCCGTAGTTCAATAGTAACTTCTAAAATGCTCTTTATAAATAATGAAATAAATACCTTTCTGCTATTTGCTTTTTCCTCTTGTAGGTCATAGTCAGAGATGCTGATGGCAATTTGCCCTCTTCAGGTTGTACAATTCCCTTCTCTATTCACTGGGCAATTCTCTCAGCCCTTCTTAATTCTCTGAGAATTTTGGGATTGCTATTATAGGTTCTTCACTGAAACCTTCCCTTGGCAAGAAAGCCTCAGTCTAAGAGGCTCAGAAATGCATGGGAAGGCACAGAAAGAAACAAGTTGTGAAACTCAGTACAGAGCCCAGCATTGATGTAAGAGATCTGCTGACTGACCTATTCTCACTTTTTACCCTGTGTGCCCAGCATGCCTTCCTAGCACTGATCAGTTCCAGGGACTGTAAGCAATTGTCTCTCCCCCTTCCATCATACCTAGGACATTGCATCTGCAGTTCACTTGTACAGATTTCCACCCAAGCAGAGGTAAGGTGCCTGCAGAAGCAAGGTGCCTAGGAAAGAGTAGGCAAGACAGCAAGAGGCAGAGCTCAGGCTGTACTGTACCAGAAAAATTAGGTGTAGTTCTCTGTGAGGCTGGAGAAGTCAGCTTTGAGAGGCACTGACAAGATCCTGATCAGCCCTCTTGTATGGCCAGGGATGGATTATCTCAAGGGTGCTTACAAAGCCTTTTCCTCAGGGCGTACTGAGGTCAGAATTTGGGCCCCAGGCCAAGGCTGTGGCTTGGGCCAAATGGCAATAAGTCACACTACCAGAATATTGCCAACAGAAGTTCATTTTTAATTCCTGTTTGGCACCTCATACGGGCAAAACTTCTCCCACCCTGTCAGATTTCAGTTAAATCAAGGCACAGGTTCAGAAGTTACAGGATATCATATACCAACCCACATATTACGTTATATTTGTTTTTACTTGACACCAGGCAAGAAAAGTCTTTCAGGAATTTTCAAGTGTATCAGATAAATTGCAAAAGCCTGTTTTCATCCCCTATGTAGAAGAACTCCAGGTTCATGCCCAAATTTTACT
This sequence comes from Syrrhaptes paradoxus, assembly GCA_013400615.1. Taxonomy (NCBI): domain Eukaryota; kingdom Metazoa; phylum Chordata; class Aves; order Pterocliformes; family Pteroclidae; genus Syrrhaptes; species Syrrhaptes paradoxus. The sequence goes on along the minus strand of VZTO01023538.1, from coordinate 23,807 downwards.
ACCTGTGCTCCTGCAAGATTCACTGACACAAAGGGATGCATTGTGGGACTGCTCCTGGGTCTTTGAACACATGTATTCAAAGCTGAGCAAGAGGATGGCAGCCTGAGATCCTGGGAGCACAGGTGAAATAGTAAGCAAATGCTAACAATTAAGTAAAAATTACATAGTTTGCATAAATTCAGCATTCTTTGAAAGTTACAGTTATTTCTCAGCAGGACCTAAACACACATAAGAAGTGCTGCCAAGAAAGCTATATTATATTGCAAATTAAGAGAAGGTTAAGAAAGACTGCATATGAGACAAAATGGAACTGGCCTAGCAGTAGGTAATCAAATGGAAACTGAAAAAAAACAGGTGGGTCAAAAAGTGTCTAGATAAATTTAACTTCAGCAAGGATTTATAAATCTTGATATCCTGTTAAAACCTCAAAATCCAGCAAGCAATTTCATTATGTTGCCTCTTTTGCTGCCACTGGAATAGGAAAAGGAAATGGATTGGACAAGAAACATGACTTGCGTATGGTGAGCACCCGTTACTTTACAGGAAGGAAGTTTGTGTACAGGTCCAAGAACCCTAGTTGCATGTACATTTTGAGAGCCAAAAGAAGGCAGCCATCTGGACCCATTATCTGCAACCCAGTGCCACCTTTACTGTGATGTTTACATTTGTACTTTCTATTACCTGTATTCTTCAGAGTGATGAACGGGAGACTTCACTATAATTTTACTGCCTTGGATAACCTTATGGATTGCCTGTGGGAAAATAAGCTAATTCCAGGTAAGGGCAGCTCCTTTCTTCCACAGCTTGCTACGTCTATTTGCCCATATTGTGCAATCATCAGAAAATTCTTAGAGAGCTTTGCCAAAGCTGGTTTTGATAAAAATTCATTTTTCTCCTACTTGCTTTTACCTAATGTCCATGTAAATGTAAACAGTGTGAGCAAAACACTGCTAGGGCAGTTAAGAAAACACAAATGGTTTTACATTGCTTTTGACAACAGTTTGAGATGTATGAATTGGGAAATTAGATCTCTTGAAGGGGAGAAAGCTTTGTACTCATTAATGTGTGCCTAAAAAGGCCAGAGAAGCTGATAATCAGGGTATAGCTTCTCTTGAATTTTTGCAAACACCCACTGTTTAAAGTTCCCTCTGAACCCTAAATTTATGATGGTAAGTATTAGTATTGATTGCTCTAGTCATTGACAAGTAACAAGTGTGAGCAATCTCGAATATGAAATATTCATGGTGGGGACATGTAGAAACAGGAAAGAAAATCCATTTAATGATGCTTCTTCATTAACAAGTTTGTTTCTAATAATGCAATAATCCCTTTGTTAATCAAAAGGACATAGCATTCATAAAAAAAGGAGACCAATCTTTTGTGTCTTTTAGGGTTTGAATTGATGGGGAATCCATCAGGATATTTTTTAGATTTTGAAGATAAAGAACAGGTAGTAAGATGGAAAAACTTAATTACACTTCTGGCTAGCAGATACATCGGTAAGTTAAAAAAAAATAGTAGAAAAAAAGCCATGGTTTTTATTCTGTTGTAATCCCTTTAACTGCATCAAAAAGTTCTGTGTATTGTGATCAATTTCAAGATCCTGGATTTCAGCACAGAACAGGGAAAACCCATGACAGAATGGACAATGGGATAATAGCCTCTTTTTTTTATTTTTATTTTTATTTTT
>VZTO01023538.1:0-22080 GCA_013400615.1 Syrrhaptes paradoxus | reverse complement strand
CTGATCTGTGACCAACGTCCTGAATGAGTTGTGTGTTCTGGGTAGCACATTTGGGCTGCCTCTGAGGACTGAGTTTAACTTCATTATATTGCTGTGGTTGTAAACCATGAGCTTGCACTAGGACATGATAACCTGAATACCTCCACATGCCAGCTTCAAATGTCTCTGATGAGACAGAAGCCTCAACCTGAATTAAGGCTAGGTGAGTGCCCAAACCACAAGGCTGTAATTCACATCACCCCTCTCTCACCTCTCATCTTTTTCAAATATTGCTACATTTCATCCAAAATGAGAGATCATTTTGAAACTACCAAAATCACATTTCCCTCATTATTAAAAATGGTGCTCTAGGTGTTGAAACTCACCTGCAACACTAATTGATAGGATTGTCTTGATCAGTGACTAGTGGATAGGATTGTCTGAATATGCAGCTCACTGGTAAGTGAGGCCTCTCCTACAGATAGGTATGGATTGAAGCATGTTGCTAAATGGAATTTTGAAACGTGGAATGAACCAGACCACCACGACTTTGACAATGTGTCTATGACAGTGAAAGGTAAGTATATTTTAGAGCACTTACTAGTGTAGTAAAGTGGGACAGGTATGTGGGGTGGGTGGGGTGACAGTGAGAAAGGAGAAATGCTGGGAAAGGAATAAGGTAGGAGAGATAAGGAATGTGAAAGGTATACCTAGTCTGTTTTGCTAAGGTCATATTACAGAGTACACTTTGTTCTGTGCTTGGACATCAGTATAAATACAGGGATAGCAGAATAGTAGAGCAGGAAAAACAGAAGAGGAGTTACACTAAGAGACATGGTTCATTATTTGGGTATAATGTAAGGCTACTGGGGGTAAGGGACTGAAGGGTGGAGTAAGAGGAAAACTGTTCATTGACTGATGCATACCCTGGAAACCTGTCCTCAGAAGACCTTTGGAAGAACCTTGTGAATGCAGCTGAGGTTTTGATGTCATCTTGTGTTGTCAGTGCATAGGAAAGTGTAGCTGCAGCTTGTGAGGTCCTGCCAATAAATGCAATAAGAGATTTATAACATCTCCCTGTAGCTTTACATCAAGATTCTACTTTGAGTTATCATTTTTGATATATGCATCTGCTTGGACTTCAGGATTTCTCAACTATTATGATGCTTGCTCAGAAGGATTAAGAGCAGCCAGTCCTCTACTAAAATTTGGAGGGCCTGGGGATTCCTTCCACCCCTTACCGAAGTCACCCATATGCTGGAGTCTTCTGTCTCATTGCTACAATGGAACCAACTTCTTCACAGGGGAGACTGGTGTAAGGCTAGACTACATCTCTCTCCACAAGAAGGTCTGTCCAATATTTCAGTTTGAGGCTATTTTTTAATCAGTTCAATGCAAGTCGCATTTTATTCTGATTTATGAAGTTGATTTCCAGATGAGTGTCCAGCCTGTAACAGGAAGCATGGCTACCTATTCTAACAGAACTTTGAAGATATTCAGTTGCAAATCTTCAGCTTAGAGCAAATTCACCTTTCCCTAATTCCCAGGGAAACAACTCCTCTACCTCTCTTCCATTTTATGTTCTAGGAGGAGCTCAGGCAAACAGCACATGCTGTGATGGATTAGGTAAAAATACTGTCTGGCCCACAGCTCCTCCAGGACTCCAGGAACATGTTTTCAGAATATGTTTGTGTCTCTATGTCATGTCTGTGTGTTTACTACTGTTTGCTCACTTTCACTAAGCAGATATGAAATATTGTTGCAGGGAGGTGGGAGTTCCCTCTACATCTTGCAACAAGAAGTAGAAGTAGTTGAACAAATTCAGAAGCTGTTTCCAAATTTTGCTTCTGTTGCCATATACAACGATGAAGCAGATCCAATGGTTGGATGGTCCATTCCACAACTGTGGCGAGCTGATGTGACCTATGCAGCTATGGTTGTAAAGGTAACTCAGTTCATTGGCAGTCTCACAGTAGGGTCTCCTGATGCATTAATGCAGTTGCAAAAGTAGACTTACAGTCAGTTTTTAAGCAGCTACTCAGAATAGTAAATCCAACAAAAGATCTCCCTATTGATATGGCTGGGGTTTCCCTGAATAGTCTGTTTGCAGTAGCTTTACTTAGTTTGCATCAGTTTTCTTCATCTTCCTTTGAAAAACAACAACAAAAACCATCTGAGAACTAGCCTTCCACGTGTTGGAGAATGTGTCAGATACAGTCCTCCAGTGAGATCCATCTGATAAGACTATACCCACATACCCTCTCATGTAATATTACTGCTATCATCTCTTTATATATGATATAGCTATCATAAGTTTATCTCATCAGGAGACATCAGGTATAATTAAGAAGTCCCTTGAGCTCTTAACATAAGCTCATTCTTTGGTTTTGGATAATGACTGTACATGTGGTCTTATTAATTACTGCTAGTCATTACTCTTGTTGATCAGAAAAGCAGAAGGAGAAGAGAATGCTCAGCATTTCTGTCCCTGCAGGAATTGCAGCCTGGCCCCAGAGCAAGCTCAGCTCTTGCTCTTGCATAGCAATAGTTCCCACTGCAGGCCTGTTGCTTTGTGAGCCACCACTTCATAGAGCATCCAGAGTCCAAGTGCTTCTGTGCAAAGTAGTAATTCCCAAACCTGGGAGCATGTATGTCCCCTGGAAACGAGATGCGTCTTATCAGTTGCTCCTGTGGAGAGAAAGGCTCCCAGCAACTTCAGGCTGCAGTACGGAAACAGTCTTCTCCAAAGCAACAAGTCACTGACTGCGTTGCCGGGAGAGCAAACAACAGTGTTTATAATGACATGGTGATATGAAGGGAGAAAAAATGACACATCCAACAGAAAATTAACACTTGGGTGGATAGGAGCTAGAGCCCTTTGTTGCTTCAGGGACACAGTTGTGAGACCTTTTCAGTTGTCACCCTTATGAAGTTCAGTTTGATTCTGATACTTAGGCACAATCTGGTAAACAGAGAGCTTGGGATCTCTGATGCTTTGCAGCAAAGCACCACAGTAACTAGTGAAATACCAGGAGAACTAAATCCATGTTAGCACCAAGTGAGTAAAATGACTTATTGAGGAACCAAATCTGTGACCAGCTCCCAAGCCTTTCTCTCCACACTCATGTAATGGGTACAAAGTAACTCCAGAGTTGGAGAACCATTTAGATTTAAGTCAGATGGTAAATCCAGGTTACTAATTTAATATTCAAGACAGAGTAGTATCAATTGTAGTGCAGTAGCCAAGGAAATATATTAATAATTTGTGCAGAGTACTAGTAATAGGTTTTTCAGAGACTTTTTACTGCCACAACTGTGTGGGTACTTCAGATTTTCCAGTGATTAGTGTATCACCTAAAGAATAGTTGCTCCAAGAGTTGTGAGGAACAGATTAGTTCTTTAGACTTTTCTAAATGGCAGATTGACAGCTCTTTTCAATATGCTGTAAAGATTTTTCAAAAATACAGACATTGTGAGTTTGTTGGATTTTCTCCCGAGTGAAGTTCCATCTTCTTTGTAGGTAATCATTCAGCATCAAAATCTGCTCATTTCCAAAGCCAACAACACCATCAACTACACACTGCTGAGTAATGACAATGCCTTTTTGAGCTACTACCCCCATTACTTCACACAGCGGACTCTGACAGCACGTTTTCAGATGAACAATACAAGGCCACCTCATGTCCAGATGGTGCGGAAACCAGTACTGACTGTCATGGGCTTGCTGTCACTGCTAGGTATAGTAACCACTGGTTAAAGAGCACATCAATAATCTCTTCTACCTAGAAGCTTCCAGTGTAAGAGTGATTATTCCAGCCATTTCACCATTGATAAAAGCGGGATTTCTCCTATGTTCTGTTTACCAACAGTGTTAAGAAAATAAAACTTAATTTCCAATTTTCTCTGAGAAATTAATAGCTCGGGAGATGTTCCTGACAGTCTGCTATCCATTTGATTTAATTTACTGCTTTTTTTTATGCCCTCTGTGTGCCAGCTACTCCTTTTTTGTTGACTGGTACTTCCCTCTTGTGCCATCATATCAGGCTGCAAATGTGTTTAGGAAATCCACACAGCTGGAAGATCTATATGCAGTATACTAAAGGAGGATCCTAATCCACTGTTATATCCTTAGATGTTGCTAGCTGGACTGCTAAGCCTAAGAACCATAGTATCTGCATGCTCTGCTGTTGTAAAGTAAGCCTGACTGAATGGTATATCTGGTAAAATAAGCTAGAACATAGCTCAACCTATAGGTCCTCATGTTCTGACTGTTCCTCTATCAGCTTCTGATACAGGACTGACTAGCAGTGATGCTTACAAAGTTGTCACATTTTTTTAAAGGAGAAAAGCAGATTTTTGCAGAAGTAAACAGCAGTGAAGGTGAAAGCACTCAAAACAGCACAATTGGTGTCCTAGCATCTGTGCACACTCCAAGTGAGATGCAACCCTCAGACAGCTGGCAAGCTACTCTACTGATGTATTCAAGTGATGATAACAGGACGTCATCCAGTATCAGCACTGTCATAGTGAATGCCACCCACTTCCCCAAACTTAGAGGTAAACAAACATCACACAGGCAGCTCACATAATCGATCTTTAGCATAGAACATCTACTGAAACACTTCTGGTGGGTTGCCTTTTGTTGAAAGAGGGCGTTTTATTTGCTAACTTTCTCTCTCATCTTTTGGTCGCTCTCAGATTTTCTGAGATATGATGGTGCTCTTCTAGGAAAGGTTCTTTCCTAGTGCCTGTTTTTTGACCCTGCTTTTAATGGCAGCTGCAGGTACTACCTTTTTGGAAAGATGTTAATCTTAGTGCCCTTGGCTGGATATTGCCAGGCAGCAATTCCCTTACTGGGGTGACTACAGAACAGCCAACATGACCATATGATTACACAGTTGATGCAGTTGTCCAGCAAATGTGTGCAGTACCTGTGTGAAAAATAAGGTGGTTTCAATTCTGGTTATGGGTGTAATAGTTTGAAATTTAAACTTGGAAAATACAAATTGTAGAGGCTTGTAAGAGTGCTAGCCTTATTGCTTTCCAGTGGAAGCCAGGCTCCGAAGTGCTGAAATCAGTTTTGAGAAGGTAGACTTAAACACCTTCTGCTAAATTTATTCTTGTAAATCTTTAAATCCAAGTAAAGAGTTTACTCTGTTTCATCTGTGTTCTTAAAGAGCTCGTGTATATGGCATATTACCTGGATAACAACCAAACTAATCCCTACCTGAAGTGGAAGCAGCTAGGAAGCCCTGACTTTCCTTCCCCAGAGCAGTTCCAGCAAATAAGGGATGCTGAGGTATGACCTTGCATTTGCTTGAAGTATTGTTTGGGTCAAGTGCTTGTGAATTGGTTAAGTACAGCTAGTGACAAGAAATCAGCTCAGGTAGTCAAAATTTCCTTAGCCCACAGTTATGCGCATTTCGTATGTATATGAAAATACACTTGCAGTCACACAGAGAAATGTAGCTGATAAAACTGATACCTTTCCATTGATGTTATAAAAGTGACTAAACGTAGACAACCAACTTAACTAAGGAGGCAGAGTTGCTCCAGAGCATGCTCTAAGTTCTCTCTGAAACTTCAATGAGCTTTGAGACCCTTTCTGTCTTGTCTCCCCAGATAACTCACATGGCCCTATGTATGTTACAGAGGGGCCAAATTGCTGCATTGGAGAGTTGAAATGAGCCCCCCTCAATAACAGAAAACAAACAGGTCCCTGAAATGGAGTTTACCCAATGCAAGTTCAGAAGACACTTGACATCTTTCAGGGGCTCACAGGGGGGCCTTCAGTTCCCCTCATCCTCACCAGTTCTAAATGCACCCCAAGAGGGGACCAAGGATGAAGTCCTCTCTGAGGACTCCTCCCTACCGAGAAAAGCCATGTGCACATTACTTACTGTATGCAAGAATATCTGAGCAGCCTGTCACTTTAGCTCCCTCTCCCATAGTTGCCCTTTACATTCAGATACACAGGTGAAAATGAAGGAGTCCACCGTTACCCCTTTGGGGCCCACAGACAGTAATTGCCTTCTGACTTTGCTGTACAGTACTATGTCTTCTCTCCCCATTCACCATAATGCACTATTGCTAAGGTCTGTAGAGCTCTATAGCCTATGTCTATAGGATTGCTCTATAGGAGCCACCAGATCTTCCTTTAACAGGACAGCAACAGGGTTTTAGATGCTCTTGGCCATCTGGTGAAATCTCATCCTCAGAGAGCAACTGAGTGGCTGTTGTAGCTAGCAATAGCTTTCACTGCACATTGGGAATCCATAGCTGAGAGATAGGGACGTAGTTTGCAAGTGGCTAGACCACTAGCCTGAAAGGCATCCATGGGATGTTACTAAAAGGAACAGATCACACCTAAAGGGTATTTGTGATCAACCCAGTTTGTGAGATGGACAAACCCTCTGTTTCCTGAAGAGCTGGAAAACAAGTGAGACAGAAGAGTCTCCCAGCTTGAAGAACTTTGATGGCTGTAAGCCAATTATCAGCACCAATTCTATTGGAAATTTACAGTCCCAAAGTAAATAGACAGTCCCTTTACCCTGGTGTAACAAGTTGGCCTTTAGGTGCTGTAATGGAAGGTTGTTCACAGTTCTTCTCTTTGGCTCCACAGGACCCCGTGACAACAGGCCCGTTCCCATTTCCTGAAGGTGGCATCCTGACACTGAAGCAAGACTTACCCACTCCCTCAGTCTTTCTTATTCACATCTGTGCAAGACCCAGATCTGCTCCTGATCAAGTATGTGTTATATTCTACTGTAACAGTCACCAAATTAGAAATGGCTTCCTGCTTTAAGTCTAACTAAGAAGAGCTAGACTAGCATTTGGGCCTATTATTTGTTAAAAGTACCATGTAAGACTTAGTAAGTAAACAATTTTTCTCTCCTTTGATGAGGTGTTCCAAGGCATAATTCAAGATAAAGCATTCCAGAGCAAGTGGTAGGAGCTGTCACTGAGTTAAATTCAAGTTTATCCATCGTGAAAAAATAATCGTAGAATCATAGAATGGTTAGGGTTGGAAAGGAGCTTAAAGATCATCGAGTTCCAACCCTCCTAATAATGCAGTACTGGAAACTTCAGTATCTTTTTAAAAATCATATCATGTCCTACCAGGCTTGACAACAGCTCTCCAGTTAATATTTGATAACTAAAAATAAAATGGAATAATGGCTGTCTTAGATTAGACATCTATATCTGCTCAGTCAGTCCCACCCATGTTCGTAGTGGTGCCCAGAGTCTCTGAAGGTCATCTGCAAAGTTGACAGGTTGGAGACATAGGCTACAAAGAGGAATTTTGTTTTTCCCCCGGTCTCAGTGGAAAGAATCAAAGCAAACAATCTAGTAAGGAAGGGTGAACCCAGAAGTCTGACCTGGCCGATTGGTTTGTACAGTTTTCTTACATGTGTCTTTGGACAGGTGACGGGTGTTCGTTTGATCCCTCTCACAAAGGGGCAGGTCATTGTGTTGTGGGACGATGGCTGTGTAAATTCAAAGTAAGTATCTTTTACAATAAAATGGATATAACCGAGTTACCAGCACATTACTCCCTAAGTTGCCATGAGTCCTACAAAGTGAAACGAGTTCATGAATTGAAGACTGCTTGTACTTGCTCCCTAAGAGGTGCTACAGTGCATTTGTCTGGCAAAATGAACTGTAGGACCTGCATGCAGTAACTATGGAGAGCAACCCTGACTACTTTACGGTCTGAGCAAGGGGGTCTGCCTGTTTCTAACCAGCATCTGATGACATTTTTGAGGGACTTGCCTTCAGCGATAGCAGCCGGGAAGTTCCATGATAAAAATTACATTAGCAGCAGGTGCCTAGACGGGATCTTGCACATCCCTGTAAGGGATGTGAGCTGGAAAAGAAAACACCGAGGTCCTTGCTCCAGCAAGCTGTACTAGGCTGGAAACCCTCTGTAAGTGGATTGTCAGAGGTGATCCAGTGTGCGTCCAGACTCCCTCAGGAAGCTAGTCTCCCTGGACTCTTCGGCCTTGATAACCCTGGTTTGCCAGTAAGAGAAGCTTAACAGTTTGTGATGCTGCAAGCACCCAGTATAGCAAGTCAGCCTGGGTGTTCTAGTGTGGGTTGTTGGAGCTGTGGTTCTTCCTAATACTGACAGTTCATGCTGTCCCACATTTGGTAGGAATGAGTCAATTGAATATTTCCTATTTTTGGCCTTTTTGTTGAAGTGGCCCTTAGATTAGGATTTGAGTGCTTACCACGTTATCAGTGGTATTTACTGAGCTCTCTGTTTTTCTTTTCTAGATGTATAAAGACATTTGAAGTGGAGTTCTCACTGGATGGAAGAGCATACCAGCGGATAAATGCAAAAGACACAGTATTCACTCTCTGGGTCTACAGTCCAGGTAAGGCAAGAATATGCATAGTATGTAATCTATCATGTTAATAGTGCCACTCATGAGTGTGTGAAACCGCTTAGTAACCACTGAAGGTAAATAGCTTGCTAGTGACATGCACTCCCATCACAAAAAAATCCTTCCTTTAGGAAAATATTCTCAGTGAAAGCCTTATTCTCAAGTACAAGCAGTAATTAACAAATAGTCATGAGGACATTATTAGGAATAATGAGTAAATTCCAAAGTCACCAAGATGCAGGCCTGGCAAGCTCCCTGAGAGGCAAGGTGGCCCGTTTGTCTCTATTTGTAGGTGGTGTAGAAGCATACAAAAATGAGAACCAAAAAAAATTGCTCCACATGACAAGAGGTTGGTGTTGTGTTCACAGCAAGGCAAGTCTGAGGTTCGGACTTAGTCCCACAGCTATTGGCTATGCCTTTGCCTAAATTTGTACAATCCTCTTGGAGTAAAGCAGTACGATCAGACTGCCTTGGTAACAACTTGTTTTGTAACATTGAGTCTTGAGGTGTTAGACTGCCTAATAATATGGCATCAACACGCAAATAAGTGGGAGGTCACATCCACCTTTCCTGGAGTGGTTGGTTGTCTTGGATTTATGATGTTCTGAGATGCTGCAGGGAGAGTTTGCAGTTCTGCTCTTGTCATGGTCACCTGTCCCTGTTCCCTTTTATGGCCATTTTAAGCTATTGAGGTGCTCCCTTGTAAGAAGAGAAGAGGTCCTCCTGCATGACGGTTTGTCCTGGCTATCTGAATGCCTAGTGATGGAGAGACCATTGTCTTTGCTGGTTTGCAGAGCTTTCTCTTTAGCCCTGACTAGCTGCCTAAGTTTTAGATGTTTCATGTTAGAGGGCAGCGAGTTTCATCTTTGTCAACAAGAAAAGCTTCTCCCAGAGCCTGTGGTCATTTCTCCTCAAGATGCAATAGAAACATACCCAGATGAAAAACGCTGAAAGAAGGTAGTGATGTTTTCTTTGGGTATTTTTTGTTGGGGTTTTTTTTGGCTTTTTTTAGACAAATGTGGTCTAATCTGCAGTGTGACTGTCCAACAAGTATTACTAATAAGCACTGATCGAGCTGTGTGAAACACAGACAGACCTTACCTCAAAGTGATACTAATAAAGACTGATAAAGAGCAATTCAGAGAAGATTTTGCCACCAACACAAGCTCATCTTAGCCTGAGAAGGGCTTAGCATCAGAAGTGGATGCATAATAAGGTTCACAGCTATTATTGCAATGTAAAGGCTACACAGGTAAGCAAAGACTGTAAATCATGGCTAAGGCAAATCTCTGAAATTAGGATTCATTATCAGCTAGTGCAGTACATCTGGGGAACCTACCAGATCTGACTGATTGTTTCAAAACTGAAAAAAGAAAAAATCTTGCTTGAAAAAATCTCACATCTCAGCAGCCTTTATTCCTAGGTACTTCCTTCTCACTCATTTCTAGCATTCTTTTAGGAAAAAAAGGTAAATTCTAAAGCACACATAAAAATCAAGTAAATAGATGAGAAAAAACATTTATATTGCTTTTGAGGTTAAAGAATCTGCTAGTGAAGGCTGTGTTCTTTGAACCAGATCAAGGATGAAAACCATCAGAGCCACAGAACATCTGCTCACATACCTTTGGAGCAAGTGGTGCTGCTTCCTGAGTTGAGCAGAAGGTTTTCAGTCAGCCTTTGTGCTTCTCGTTCTGATTCTTTGTTGATCCTGTTCCACATAACTTGTTCCAGTGGCACAATTCAGGCAGAAAAGTAAGTCAGAAAAAAGGAAATCACTAGTTGTGGGTTGCAGATGTCATAGCCTTCTTCCAAAGCTCTACTCGCAAATCCTAATGAGGAGAGAGGAGGTCCTTGGTACAATAAAAAAGAAAAAAAAAGAGCCAGTACATGGCCATCAGGAATTTATAATCATTTTTAGTTAGACAGGCACAGGCACACATTACACGGGGTGCAGAACTGATTTTACCACTTCCCCAGCCCATTCCACAAACCTGCATTTTGTAGGAGTAATGCCTGTGCCAAGCACCAAGGTATCAGCCTTTCACAGTGACCATTTCTAACCTTTTCATTTGCAGGAAGCTCAGTCTCTGGCTTTTACAGAGTGCGTGCCATTGATTACTGGGGGAAGGCAGGCCTGTCCTCTCTTCCGGTGGAGTATGTTGAAGCTTTCAAGTGACTCTGAAGAGTGGTTCCTGGCTCGGTGACAGAGTGGTGTATGCTCCCTGCAAATGACAACTCCCCAGAAAAATAAACTCCTCCCAAGCTAAGGAGGGGGTATGAAGAGGACCTGATGAAGCAAGATAGGAATGCAAGTTAGAAGCAACTGCCACGATTAACTCTTCGTATCTCAAAAGACAGCATTATCAAACAGCCAAAACTGACAACCCAACAGGTACAATTGTAAGATTCTGCCACAGGACTGGGATTCAGCTTGGTATCTAGGAATTATGGGAATAAATACTTATTATTCCCTATTTTACACTGAGCTAATAGGCAGGACAACCAAAGATTTATAGAGGTCACAAACTGCAGGAACAGGACCATTGCTTCACTGTATAAGTGAGAATGGCAACAAAGGCACCAGGAGGTTCCATCTGAGAGTGGGCTGCCTGCCTCAGCTGCCAGGCTGTCTTGACATACTGGTTTGACGGAAAATCACACAGCAACTAGACGTGTCCAGAGCATGAAGTGAAGGATTCCCGCTTCCATGCCGGTTAGTCATACATGCTCCGGTGGGTTATTTCAGAGCATCTGCCATGTCTTCAGATGTATGAGGTTTTTCACACTCTCACACAGGGGTTTCCATCCAGCTCTCTCTGCATTTGTGGCTGTTACTTGGATGTCAGAGGTATTCCACTCACACAGGCAGAGGAAGGAGTAGCAGCTCATGCTCAAAGGGGAGGAAGTCACAGAAAGTTCCGGCTTCCAGACTTCCCTGCCTTTGCTGCTTTCTGCTCTTGCCCAAAGCACCTGTTTGCACTGAGGCCGCTGCCTCTTTGTGGCAGAGGCTCTACCACTGAAAGCCCCTCTTTCTCTCTATTGCTGTCACCTAGCCTGGCCTTCTAGAGCTGTTACAGGTAATGTCTCTCCCCAGCATGCCTCCCCTCTCAGGCTGTAAGCAAGTGACCTGAGGCTTGGCTTTGGGTGGCCAGGAGAAAGCTGACATGCTAGTTATAGCCTTTTGTGTTTTCATATTACAGGAGAGCACACAATCAGTTAGGAAATTAACCCAAACCAGTTTGAGCTTCTGTGCCTTGCAAAGCACGCGTACAAGCGTGTGATAACCACAAATCATGGGCTACAGAATGCCTCTGCCTGTCCTTGCAGCTGCCAAACACTTTATGTAACAGCAAAGTTCCGTGAATTTGCAGAGGTGTTTTTCTACTCTCCCCTTTTTACAACTGGCACAGTTTGAACTATGCCTTTAAAATGCTTGTAGATGGAAGGACAATGCCAGTGAAAACAGCTGGAGTGTTTTCCGTAAGAGGAGCAACTTTGCTGCACAAACAAATCCCCTGCTGCTCTCTTTGCTGACATCAGCCACCTCACTAATATAACAACAAAGGCCATATATTTGATGTAACATTCAGATCTCACACAAAAAATCCAAGTTTGCACAGTAGGAGAGATCTGAGCTACCTCAAATGGCCTCACTTTTACAGCACAGAAAAGAAACCTATACAGGAAGTCCGTATGTATAAAATGGGGCCTTGTATCTCCTTACCTTCTGCTTGCTTGTTCATATGCTTATGCTGGAAGTAGCCTTAAAAGATCAGTTTTGTTGCAGAATTCAGGTGAAATATTTCTTGCCTCGCTGAAGTCTGAATAAGGAGTGCTTCTTACATACAAATCTGCCAGTTCCTCGCCCATTAAAGGCTTGTGCAGAACAAAAAAGGATCATTGAAGCCTAATTAATTGGTGACTCTCTCAGTTTCAAAAAAGTTAGTGAGAAGTTCTAATTGGATGGAGATAATAAAAATACATTTCAAAGTTGTTACGACTGTCCCTAAGTGAAGAATCAATTATAACATATTGTTTTGCTAGTATGGAATGGGACCACAGAAAAAATGACTTTTAGAAATACTCAAGTACAGACCCTTGAGAAATTTCAGTGTGTCTGAAACAGGGGAAGATACAGGAGCTTGAGATGACAGTTTACCCGGTTAGGATGTCTGATTTGAGTAGCCTTTTGCTTTAAAGTTTTCCCAGACTGGCAATCAGAATATACCGGTCTTTATCAAACCAAGGACCATGCACTGGTTACAGGTGTTGGAAAAAAATTTCAGCATAGTTCTCATGAAGAGTTGATTTTGCTATGCAGGGGTACAGTAGAAAATGTGTAAATGTGCAAATAATGAAAAATAGAAGATCAAAAATCACTGCCCCACTTTATTTAGCAGACAAACTGTACCTCACAAAGGGAGGTCTGTAATGGTATATATGAGGCAAATGATGTAGAACTGATGAGTTCTGGTGGAATGTTTGGCTTTTGCAAAGGTGCAGAACAGCAAATGGCAATTCACTTACTTTTTCACTGTATTGAAGACTGTCCCTATGGCAAGTGATTTGCTTCAGGGAAAGTTACCATCTTTCATTAGATTTTAGGCTGGGAGTTCTGCTACTCAGCAGTGACAGATGTGAGGCTTGCAGCTGCCTCTGCGAAGTGGTTTGTAATTCTCGTGCTTACTTGTTTTGCCTTGTTTAAAAGCAAAGAAAGAGTGCTGTTTTCTGTAAAGTTTCAAGGTAAAATTTCATGCATTGTATTGCTTACTGAAGCCCCAGAAAAGCAGAAATTTTATTTGCAAGGGTGGAGCTTGACATGTTGTAGATGCAAATAAAATTTAGTTTCTTAGGGTTAAATCCAGCCACTTTGAAAATCTGTCATTAGGTCCCTCTTTTAGGGCTTCTGCATTAAGAATCGTCTGAAGTGTGGACGGCATAGTGCTTTTTTAGGTATTTTCCTGGTAGCAGCAAATATGCATAGAAAGCAGAGCTGACCAGAAATGGAGCACTGCCTGTTTAGAAACAAGTTTTGAATATTCATCAAGATATTTTTTCTTTTTCGTCTTCTTTGCTGCTTTAGTATAAAATTATTCCTTTAAGCAATGAGTAAGTCTAAACAATTGCGGCAGAGAAGAGAATTTGTTATTTCCAGGATTGGATTTATTTCCAACAAAGTATAGAAGTTTTGGGCTGCCCTTGTCTTTGGTGTAATTTAATGTCTACAGAAAAATGCTATCTAATACTTGAAACTTGAGTTTTCTGTAACGGTGACTCACTTACTCTGTCTGATAGGGCTTCCAAAATTGGATTTTTAACTCTACCATCTCCTCTGTTAAATGAGCAGTGATCAGCCTCCCCCTCACAGTTTTAGTTTTTACAAGTGCCAGATGTGCTGCATAGTGCTTACTGGGAGTAGCAGATGCTTAGTAGTTCTGCACCATCAGAAACAAAGGAAGACTGCAGAGCACTCAGGTATGTCTCTTGCTGACCATAAATCCAAGTAGGAAAATCTAACTGCAACTGGAAGATGAGATTGTTTGCCTGCTCTTTAAGCAAAAGCTTACAAGGCCGTGTAACAGTTTCGTAACAGTTAAAATGAATGCTAGGGAAAAAACTTTCAGAGCTTTGTATTGCCTAATTCTATATATACTGCATTTGTTACCATCTTTGGTGCTACCAAATAAAAACAGTTTTTAATCTTTCACATGAACCCTGTAAAAACCAGATGTGATCCTTGTGTTCTGGAAGCTGCTCAAAACTGGTGTCAACAACTTCATCTTGGGAAGTAAAGCTTGTTCTCAAGGTATAAAATGTAGCTTGATTGGTGCAAGTTCCAACATTACATAAAAATGCAGCATGAAGGGAGTGTGACCATAACAAATTTCAAGGCTGAAGTAGGAGCTTGAACACATAGATTGCTTCAGTTACCACATCCAGGGGAAAACTCGTCAAACTCAACATGACTGTAGCATCAGATCTCAGTGCTTGCAGTGTCCTTGCTGGGAGAAGGTTCACTGGTGTGTGAAGGACAATATCCTTGCAGGGTTCCTCCTGCTGTTGCACAGTCATAGCTTTTCTGCCAGCACTAACAGACCTTCTGAGGACAAAACAACAGTCCTTTTCATTCGTAAACAGCTTTTTTTTTTCTCTTGTTAGCGGAAAGTTTGTACAGGGCAAAAGTTATGACTTGGAACCTATACACACATTTAAAACTTGATTCTCATACACCAGCTCAAACAGCAGACAGAAGTGTGTCTACCTCTAGACATAGCCTAAATGTTTTGTGTTGAACTCAGTGGAATAACAAGAGAAGTGTAAACCAGAGCAGAATACACTCATAGCTGCCTGCCCTGCCTGACTTCCTGACCTCATCTTTCACACTTCCTGCAGTCAGTGGAGAGAAATGGCTATGAGCTAACTCCCATCTCTTTATTAACTCACCAGATCATATGATGAGGGCCTGCCATGTGGTCCTGATGGGAACATGTTCCCTCAGTTACTCCAAGAACAAGGCAGATTGCTGGGGCACGTATAATTCCATGGTGTATTCTCCCAGAATCTCCTGTGCACCTGGTGTCATAGCCTTGTGTGACTGAGAAGGGATTTCACTGCCTAACTCATCTGGACAGACTATACCAAGCACAGTGAAGATGTGCTTGGTCCTGTGTATAGATCTTTCTTCCTAGAACTCCCTCCTGGTCTGGTCATACAGTTGTTATAGCCATAGACATTAGAAGTCCTGCTTCTCTAGAACTGGTGGTATTGGTCTGAATGTCCTGGCCAAAGGCCAGCCTCCTTCAGCTAGTGGTAAGCGTTGCCTAGTCAGTTGTGATACAAGTCCTAGGTCCACAGATCTCCACCCCAATACTTCCTCATGGGAGAGGGGGGGCAAGTGGTGAACCTTCAATCAATGCAGAGACCTTGCCCTCAGTCCAGCACGAAAGGTTGATATTTTTTCAACATTCAGTAGTCTTTGTCTATATGGGGATTTTTCTTTGCATTGCCTGCTGCTGCTCTTCTGTTTCTGTCCTTAGTTTTAGATGGTAGTTCACCCTTTTTTTCCCTGTCAGGGTAAGCCAGACATGCAGATTTCTTCCTGCTTCTGGTGCACAAATATGCTGAATGGCTGGGGGGAGACCACGGGGTTTATGTGAGAAGATCAGGGCATAGCCATCAGCACAGGAGCTGTCTTCCTTCAGACTGCAGTAGTAGTCAGATAGGCCAGAAGAGCAAGGAACACCTTTATTCAATGCTAGCTGAGAGCCTTAGGAGTCCTGCCTGGAAATCCTGGGAAACACAAGCTGGAGGGACTTCCCTGCATCCCTGGGGTAATGTCTCTGGCCTTGGAGAAGAGTCTTTAGTCAGTGGTTTTTATGCTTCTTCCAGCAGATGCCATAGATAATAACCAGGTACTGTGGATAAGATTGTGCAAGTGTCTTGCAGATGCTATTTCTAGTGTGGTGCTCTGAAGGTGTTCACTCAATATCAACCTTGTGCCACATAACTTTTGAAAGCCTCAGGAGTAGAGACTGCTCAGCTTGGTCTTCCCTCTATGCTTGGTAATCATGATTTGGAAAAATTTGTGTTGCACTGCAGGGTTCAAGCAATGTGCTGGAGGTGTGCTGGTCTGGTAGTTTTATTCACAGGAAACATTCAAAGTGAATGTGATTTTACTAAAAGCAGTGGGAAATATATGTCAAAAATGCTAACTTGGGTTACCCTTTTGATAGAAGGAGTTGTCTAGATACTGTTCTTTTAGTTCCCTCTATCTATGAAATTCTTGTCCATAAAACCTGTCAGTCCCATGTCCTTTAGTGCTATACCTCTCAGATACTGGAGATTGGGTTATGAAGGCAGTGGGGAGTAAATTATTGCCTATGCCACTAGAAATGCAAGTAACTACTCATTTAAAGCAATGTCCTAGTGTCATTGAAAGGAACATCTGCTTTATAGCATTCGTGATTCAGGGGCTAATTAGAAATACTCTGTGCAGACTTCTGAGTAGCCAGATGTACCAGACGAAGATCATCTTGGAGTTGTTGTTCAAGAGGATTTCTTAGCTTCAGAATTTAAATAGAAATGTTGGTGGGAGAGGTACATTGTGCATGCCAGGGCCTTGCAGGCACCCACAAGCCTTGTTGCTTTGCACAGCCTCACGTGGGAACTCCACCTCTATACCCCTTGCCTGTGGCCCACAAACCCTCCTCAGCTCCGGCCAGGCCCCTGCCCCCTTGGGAGCCTTGCTGCAGGCAGCTCTGCCTCTGACGCATTCTCCCCAGCCCTGTTTCTGGCCAGAGGCACCTTGCAGGTATGCGTGTGTCCTGCCCCATGTCTTGCTGCTCTCACTTGCTGGCTGGACTTCCCAGGTGAACCCCAGACCTGCCCTGTCTCCATGCATTTCTCTGGCAATCACCACTGTCAGGGGACCTGTCCCTGTCACCTCCCCTGCCCTGCTCCCACTGGTTGGTGCCAGGGAGGGACACTGCCCCCACCCAACCTTTGCAAGGTCCACCTCCCCTTGGTGAGGAGCCCTGCTCTTCCTGCTCCCTGACAGGACAGTGGGTAACAGAAACCAATTCCAGAGGGGTTTTTTTTAAAAACATTTATTGACAAATGCCACATTAGATATTCCCATGAAAATTAAAATACCAATACTATATTGCACACAGTTTACAAAATCCCCAATATTTTCATGTGTTTTTCAGGAAAAAACACACTAGTCTGTACTATGATTTTCTTTTTTTATTAGCTGAGTGACAACTTCAAGACCAAGAGGTCTGGTTTCTGCGCTTAAGGATAGGATCAGAAGTGTGCTTTTAGCAGGCCCCTGGAAAGAAAGAAAGAAAAATAAATTTTAGTCCTTGTCAGTAACTTTGCAAAGTACTTTAACAGCCTTCAATGAAGCTGTAGCTACAACCTCCCTAGGGTACTTCTGAATTACAGTACAGGATCAGGATGTGGGGTGCAGAAGTTGCTGATTGCATTGCTTTGTGCCTGGTGGCATAGCATTTGCGCAGTGTTTGCTAATCCCAGCTAGCCATGAATTTTCATCTTAGGTGAGCACCCAGGCATGAGCCCGCAAACCAACTACCCCTCCCTCTGCTGCAGTAAGCAATATGGAGGGGCACCGGACAGGGATGCCTATACCAGTCCCATAATCTTGGATGATGCCAGCACCTGCTCTGTAGTGGAGGACTGGCTCACACAATGATCTGCAGTTCAGGAGGTTTTAGCTGCTATTTCTTGTCCAACAGTGCAGAACACCTGTGTTACTGTGGCAGTCCCCCAGTACAGGTCCTCAGGCCTGGCTTAGTGAAGGGACAATGTCCAGGCAAGGCAGCGTGTATGTGAAGGGTCTGGGCACTCATCTGCCAATGAAGAAGAATTTCTGCATCCAGCATAGCCCTAAAAAATTATATGCCTATCTCATGGACAGCATATAAGATAGAAGATCTGCCCCTGTGCCTCCAGAAAAAAAGTTCCCTCAAAATGGACTTTAGACATGCTCTTCACATGTATGTGGTGCAACTGCTGACTCGCACTGCCAGCAGACACAGTCAGAACTGCTGCTCAGAACCCTTCGTCTCTGCTACTCAGATCTCCCAGGACACAAATGGTGGAGCTAAGAAGAGTGAGGGTGCTCCTTTCTGGAGGCAGCTTCTCCTTTCCTGGAGGACAGTGCATGGACCTAAGGTAAGGTGCTGTTATTCAGGTAGCCATGACAAGCATTTCCAAGTCCAACACCACCAGGCTGTTACACCTGTCCCTATCCTATCTATTATAGAGTAACAAAGCTGATCTTCCTTCGGTAGTGTGCCAGTTTCGGCACACAGGATTACTATATGGCCAAACTTAAGGCCACCCTGTAAAAAGCTCTCTCCCCTGCATGGGTTTTCCTTTGCAGCTATTTTATTATTAGATATAATGTTTTCTAAAAAGTTGCTAAAAAGTACAGCTTAGTTTGCTACGGTTCTGTCATGTTTACAGCAAATGCAATCACCTACTCTACAAGCTGCGAGCGCAGCCATTTCAGTGAGTCTGCTAATTAGCCCGAAGTACCTGACTGAAGCACGGGCTGGAACTGGCCAGACATGCAGATTTCTTCCTGCTTCTGACGCACAATGCGCTGAATGGCTGGGGGGAGGCCACGAGGGTTGCGAGAGAAGATCAGGGAGTAGCCATCATCACAGGAACCATCCTCCTTCAGACTGCGGCAGGCATAAGTGATGGCATAGTTATCATAGTCGGTGTCAATCACCCAGTAGTTGTCCCCTGAAAAATCAGAACACACATGTTTGTCACAGTGGGCAAAACAGAACAGAAGTAGATTTAGTCATCCTCCAGTGAGAAACCTCAGTTCAGCACATGGCAGGGATAGTTTCCCAAAGGATCCAAAATCACCTCCCACATCGACCTTATCTCCTTACCATGGAGTGAAGAACTGGGACAAGCACTGGGCATCCTGAGACTGTTGTTCCACATGATGCTCAGTGCATTTTCACCTGTGTTTTCTTAAGCTAGAACTATTAGCAAGACTAGGACTTTCCAGATTTTCAATGACAGTGAGATTGCTTTATGTTTATTGCTCAAGCATGGCAGGGGTGGGGGGGAGGGAACCTGAGGGGCAGGGCATACAGATTAAATTTTGGCCATACAGATTACCTTTCCTATACAAGAAGGCTCAGCAAAACATGCCTCCTGTTTTCCAGCCTTGCTCAACTAAATGCATTTTGGTGTGGTTTATCTGCCAGTACTAAGTGAATGTACTTCTTAAGTGAATGTACTTCTTTCTTGTGCATTAGCAGGGCAAACCTGCCCGACTTCCACAACTGGAGTCCCAAAGTTTTGGGAGACTCGGGCACAAAGTATGGGGTGTGCAGGGTGCATAACTGTGGTCCAGCACGAGCAGTTTCTGCAAGAGGGACTTAAGTTAACAGCTCCATTTTTTTTGAGACCAGCTGTGTCTGCAGAGGAGAACTGTGCCTTGCTGCTGGAGTGCAGATGTGGATCCACATGTCACCTCCCATTAGAGGAGTACAAGGATGGCTGACCCTCAGCACCTTTGTGATGCCCACTGCAAAGCCCAGGAAGTATTGCTTCCCTAGGTTCAGCACTCCAGTTGGCTGTACAAAATCTGTGTGTATGGCCCATTGCCTCTAAGCTGCATCCTCCCTGTTAATATAAATGGTGTGTAGGTGGGCTCTCTGGGGAGTCTCTGGATCCTGCCCCTTCTGTGGAGATAAAAGGCACTGCTTGGATAAAGCATCCCCTCAAAAGAGGATACTTTGTCTTCACTTGGAGCAATCTGAGCTCAACTGTTTTTCCTGCTCATATAATGAAACATACAAATCTGGGCAGTTGTAACTATCAACCAACTGGGGGGCTGGAGAAGTTTACTCACCACCACTGGAGAGGTAGCTGGCCAGGCCCTGGTAGGTCATGTACATTTTTGCCGGAGTGGTTGGGTCAGGTACTGTATACTGAGCAGCCATGTCAGCACAGATCACCCAGAACCTGCAATGAGATGCATGAGACTGAAGGTAAAACCCTATGGCATGTGAGCTTCAAATAGGTGTCCCTCACACAGGACTTGGGCAAGAACCAGGCTATGGCTCAGCACAACTGCCTTGGACATGGGCAATGCCCTTCTAAAGGCAAAGCCACTGTGGGTCACTAAGTAATGCAAATCTGTGAAATCCCTCCCATCACTGACCATGTATTACTGCTGTCTGCACCCCCTTCTCCCACTCCCTGTGCTGTGTACCTGCACTGTGGCTGGGGCAGTGGTCTGACCCTCCTTCAGCTCAGTAGGCTTTGTACCACCTGTTTCTGTACAAGCAGACAGACAGCAAGCAAAATGATGGGTGTAGTTTCTTGGCTCCCTGCTAGCAGCTTGCAGAGTGAGGTGACAGGCATTTGGGCTCATTTGTTGTGTCTCTGGGGTGGAGGTGGGGCATTGGCTCTCCTCTTGCTAATCCTTCCTAGCTGTATTGGCACAGGGATGTCTGTTACAAGCATGGAAATAATTTCAGCCACTCTCATGTCCTAGCTAGTTAAAGGCCTTCACACAGGCAGGGGGAGCCTTGTAGGTGCCTGAACAGCCTATCTTCATTGCCCATTTCTTCTGAAGTCCCTCGCTGGTTGGTGTCCATTTCATTTGAATACCACCCACATCTTAGCACAGTTTGTCCGGCATTACCTGGATTTGTGAAACAGTGGAAGGGTCTTCATTCCTCTCCTTGCATGGGCAGCAGGCATTGGTTCCCCTTTACTCTGCCATTGCAGAAATAAATTCCTGGCAGCCTTGATACCCCATCTTGTTTCTAAAAAGTCATTTCAGGAATCTTCCCACTCACACTGCATGGCATGCCTGTAAAGCTTTATTTGCCCCATCTCAAAATATTCTGGAGAGCCATGCTGTTAAGATGTATAAGGTTCATAGCCACCTGGTCTACTCTATTATTCAGGCAATTAGACAGTTTTTGGCAGTCAGTGCAGAAGAGAACTAGGGCTAGCCTACTGGAAGCCCCAGATTTTCTTTTTTACACCCAGGAACTATTCAGTCCTTTTATAAGCTGTTATTCCTTGTAGTAACCATGACCAACAGGCAAAACTCTTAAGCTTCCTTCCATCTGTCTATTCAGGCACTACAACAGCATCCAAGATTTAACCACATTTTCCTCAGAAGTCCATCCAACACTTTGTTGAAAGATCTGAAAAAAATACTCACTTCTTCCCCTGAACCTTTCAGTGAAATGTACTGAGCTGTCCTGCCTTTGCAGCCCCACAGGGTTTGCTAGCTCCTCTCTCTTGATTGCAATTCATTTACCTAAACACTCCATCATTCAAGATTTGACTTCATAATTGAATTTTTGCTGTAGTTTTGTGATGGACCCAGACCTAAGCCAGGCTGAGAAGTAAACCAGAACTCAAAAGTGTCTAATTTCTGGGTTTTGGTATATTACTTCGATTGAGCTTCCTTTTTTGATGAAGAAAACCTGGCCATATTGTGTGTGTAGGATAGTTCGGCATCCATGTCCCCCTCCTCTAGTACCTTGTGGCAGCAGCTAGAGCTGAAAATCAAGAGAGCTCACCCAAAAAGCTTCACTCGGCCTTTGGAAGATGCTGTCATTGTACCATCTTCCTCCACGGTGTATTCAGCAGAGATGTTGTCCTGAAGGAAGAGGCCTTCTGGATCCTTCTTGGCCAGGGCATACCACTTCCCTGCATACTAACATGAAAGACTAGACCTTAATAACTGGATTAATCACCATGGCAAGATCAACACAAAAGCATTTTTGTAAACATAGTGCCCTTCTAACTACCCATTGCCTGGCTGATGGAGAAAGTCTGAGTTTGGGTGGGTATGTAGCACACAGGTCCTGCTACTCCATCTGAGGATCCCTTGCCTTTGTGCCAGGAGGAGTGGCTCTATCAGCTCTGCGCTTCTGTGTGCGTGTACTTGTTGTCATGTGAGGTGTTCCTGTCACTGTGATCCCACACTGAAAGCTTCCCTCATCCCAAGATGCCTGCTGGGAGTCAGGCCAGTTCTTCCCTGTTCCCACTCAGACCCCTGCTTTTTCTTGGAAGATGCCATCAGTGATACCAAATGGCAGCCAGAAAACCTTAGCAAGCTGGCTGAAGACATTTTTGTGGCTGCTAGGGGCCACAGTTGATCTCTAACAGTGAAAAGTGTCTACTCAGCAAAGCA
>VZTO01023537.1:29271-80998 GCA_013400615.1 Syrrhaptes paradoxus | reverse complement strand
ACAAAAACAGTGGTCACAGACTGTGGTGAGTGCCGTACACATGGCAGTAGGGCACAAAAGCATGTCAGAGAAAAGCTTTAAGATGCAAGGCCTCCTGCAATAGCACTGAAGAGTGTGTGGGGCAGAGGGAGCCAGCCCTGGCACAGCCTGACCCATACCATCTCTATGCACACTGAGGACAGTCCTAGGGCCCTGAACTATGTCTTGTAGAGGGTTACACTGCACGAGCTTGCTTTCTGGTTGTTTTAGCAATGTAGGTTATGGGGATGTTTGTTCTTGCAGAATGCTTATTCAAGATTACTTGATCTCATCACCTTTTTAAAAGATGCTCACAACTCTAGAGCAAAGCAGGCTCCTTGAGGATGTCCGCTTTTATAGGTGGGACCAACGGTGGGATGGTATGAAGGGGATTTGATTGATATTTACGTAATTCAAATTTTCCAGGAACCTCATTACGCTGAAGGAAGTTAGACTGAAAAGCAAGCTAAGGCTGCACTAGTACTAGAAAAGGGTAAGTGAAATGACCCAGGTAACTATAATCATGACAGCCTGGATAAAATAATCGAGAAGCAAATACAAGATTCAATTAATAAGGACTAATGGGAAGATAATTAAAAATGCCAGTCAAGTTTATGAAACAGACCTTGTCTGACTAACCTGGAATTTTGTTTTGATGAGGTTGTAATTTGGGCTTATAAATGTAATAATACTGGTGTAATATAACACACCTCAGCTTCCATGAGGCTTAACACCAAACCAGTATTTTCATTAGGAATTTAGAACAATGGAAATTATTACAGTTCATTTGAAATCTGAGATCAACGTGGTTCATGAATGGCGATAAATAAAGACAACATCAGTGAGTGGGTTTGCTTCCACTGAGACCCAGCTGCAACCTTGGCCCTGCCCTATTTGACTTTGCCAGACAGGAAAGGCAACAAAACTTACTTGAAAAGCTTG
The DNA here is from genome assembly GCA_013400615.1 of Syrrhaptes paradoxus. NCBI lineage: Eukaryota > Metazoa > Chordata > Aves > Pterocliformes > Pteroclidae > Syrrhaptes > Syrrhaptes paradoxus. The sequence goes on along the minus strand of VZTO01023537.1, from coordinate 80,038 downwards.
CAGGTAAGAGGAAGATTTGGGGAAAGTGATGCACAGATGAAGATGACAAGTCACTGAGACAGCACTCCCTGAAAAACTGCATTTAAATATGATGAAATACGCTGTCATATTTATTCTCTAGGCATAGAGAATGAAGGCCACATCCCATCTGAATGCTCACATATGGGTAACTGTGCTGGTAAATCTGGATGGGTTCAGAGAAAAGCCAAGGGGAAAAAAGCATTAGAAAATAAATATAGTAAAAAGATACATGTGGCTCGATCTATTCAGCTTAAAATAGGTGAAGGGGGTGAGAACAGTCAATGGCCAAAGAGAAATTTAGCAAGAGGCCACAGGCCAGATCAAAGTCTAGAACATGTGGCTAGACACAGCGGCACTAAAAATAAGATCTGAGCTTTAAAGGCTTATATCTCTGGATTTCTACAAAAGTATCTTAAACTCATGGCAGAGCACTTTGCAAATTAAAGTAACTAATCAAGGCAAGGCTTATGGTCAGCCTAGATTACCACACAAAACCCCATCTGGCTTTATAACCTAGGGATGGTCTATAATTGGTAACACTGGGCAATTGTTGTAAAGCAAATCATCTGCAGCTGGTTACACTATTTTACTGCAGGCACCCCGTTAGACTTCTGACTGTACACACGCCCAGGGCTCAAGTTACTGCTTTGAAGGGATGCAAAGGAGTATTGATACGCACTGGGAAGGAGTTATGGGACAAAACTGCATCCATTGTTGCTGTGGTATGAAGACGTGCCAAACAAGATACTGGTCCTAATGAGTCAGGCATCATGTATGTGTTCTGAAAGAGCTGAGCTGAGCTTACAAGTTAAATAAGTGGGTCAAGAACAGGAGGACGGATAGACTTCCTGTCATTGCAGGTGGAAAACAGAACCACTGGGCAAGGCCAAAGACAGTGTGTGGTGGATGGAGAAAACCAGTGCAGATTTCTCCAACGCTGCAGCGCCCATCCCAGCCTCACGCTTACACTCATCTGCTGCTGCGGGCTGATGGACAACCTGCACTCCTGCCTAGCAAGCAAAGGCATCCCATGACCACAAGTTTCTCACTCCTCCCCTCTCTGATGCTAACACCTCCTTGTAACATCCCTCAGGTCAGCAACGCTGCCCTCACACAGGAGACTGCAAAGCACAAAGCTGCATTACTTTGAATCACACAAACACACTTCATCTCCCCCCTCCCACAGTGCACGCCACATGCAAACTCCCTAAAGATGCTTGTTAACGCCAAGTGGCATTTTTAGAACCGCAATGTATGGGTGGTGTGTGCTCCTCCACTACATGAGCTGCTTATCAATCATTTAATTGGGATGTCTTGGTCTTCACCCAGATGGTCCCTTTCAGCAGATAGCATTGTGTTTTTAAAACTTTGGATAATTATAGCCCTGTAAATGGAGAGTGCAAGATTTGTTGGCTGCAGCCAGCTCATCTTTCTTCTGTAAGAGCCTCATTGTGTAGTCATTGCCTTATTCACAATGGGAAGAGAGCTGTGCAAATGGAGACACCCATCCTCAGCTGGGTAAACAGCCGCAGAAGCCTAGCTGATAGCGAGTCCAGGAAGGATTAAAATCTATCAGTAGGTTTGACTCTGCTGTTTTTCTTTCCCTTCTTCCCTGGGCATACAAAGTAGAACCGAATGAACCTAGCATCTTTGCTGCTCTATTAGCTGATTTAAAACATATTTAAACCCTGTCTATGCTGGCCAACAATACCCTGTCAGCACTTTGCTTTTATTTCTTTTTAAACAAACCCAATTAATTAGATTCCTGAGGGAAATGGGTCCACCATTTCTCTGCTGTTTCCCTCCATAATGCGGTGGTGAAAATGCAGCTTCAAGCAGGACTCAGACATTTTTACCAGCACATTGCCTGCTCCTCTCAGATCAGCTGGCAGCTCAGATCCACCCAGGGGTCCCCAGACCCTCCTAGCTTGCCCTGGCTCAGGGGGGCCACGGCAACTTTGCTATGTCCCGGTAATGCCACCCTCCTCCCCTGGGCACCAGCAGCAGCTCCTTGGAGTCGCCACTGCTTGGTGTCAGCCCACATCCTCTGCATCCCATCACAGAGCAGAGGGACTGCCCAGCTCTGAAGTTTAAGAATTACCTTTGTCAAAAGGGAAGATTAATCTCTAAACAAATTGATGGAAGGCAAGAGTAGAGTGCTGCGGTATGTCTTTCAAAGACAGAGTTAATGCATACAAGTCAAAACAACTGCTATTCAGATTCTGCCCTGCCCTCCAGCCAGGGAGGTCTAGCGCCCTGGGCATACCATGGACACAAGGTACCTGGATTTAAGGAGGCCTCAGCTAAAGGGAAACCTTTAACTCAAATAAAACATAAAAATCTGGAAAATAAAGAAACTTGCTCATTGCATTAAAGAAAACCTGAAGTCCTGGTTTGTTTGGTTTTTTTTCAGAGGTTTGATAAGCCAGGGAAAAAAAAATGGATGTGGGGCTTTTTTATTGCTTTGCAAACCATATTTTCTGATTTCCCGTCGGATTCCATGGATGGCTGGAGAACAGGCTGTACCATGACAGTCAGAGGGAAAGTGATTTTTCATCAGCCTCCATCTTTGTTTATGATTTAATTTGTTTAGGAAAACACCTATCCATAAAAACATCCACATGAAAGAATTAGCACTCCACTTGATCATGAGACAAGAAAGCCTGGAGCTCACCTCTGAAACCTTAGTGCAAAACCACAGGACATCAGAATCAACAGAGATATTTTTAAAGTTTAAATAAAATACAGGAGAAATTTTGAAGGAAAAATTTCCTTCAAAGGCCTTCTGCCTGTTCTTTTTCTGTTTTGGAAGATACGCGAAGTTTACAGGCCCTGCTCACCACTAATGCAGAAATTTTAAAAAGCACAACATTTTTTCCCTCTCATTCAAGACACCATAAGTAAAGGTTACTTCATTTAGGAGTTGACTTATTCAAGATCTTGCAGACAAAGCAATGCGTTAACCACAGCAGCAATGAAGTATACTTAGAAATGATGTATTAGGGCTGGGCATGAGAATGTTAACGTGCTTTCTATTCACATTTCCTTCAGCAAAACCTTCTCAGAAGAGCTACATGCAAAAATTAACAATAGGTGGCAACAGTTCAGAAGTTCACCAGAAAGGTACCAACTTCACAAAGACTTAAGCATATGAGTAGCTCCTCTGAGTCAGTGTCTCTTGTCAAACAATGCACCGTGCTAAATTTAGGCAGGAACTGGGTTTCAGGCTTCAGATTTTCAAAGAGTTTCAGAGTGATCCATTTCTATTCTTACCATCTCTGACTACACCTTCTCACAAGCTTCATATGAAACGCTGAGAGCAAAACTTAAGGGATTGCTCAAACCCATGGGTTGCTGCATGGCATTTATCTGAGCAGCATCTTGTTGCCTCCCACCGGTGTATTAAGCAACATGACTAACATCAGTCACGTATCTACTCCCATCATCTTTTCCCGGAGGTAGAAGCATGCAGAGGAGAGTGTTTCGTTTCGGACGACGTGTGCATGTGCGCGCACTCACGCTCATGCCTGGGTACAGCTAACAAAGCTGCTCACGGTACAGAAAGAAACCCAAAGAACAGGCAGCAGATTGTAATGTCAGTTGTGATTTCTCAACTATGTCAAGGACTTAACAGGAGGTTTCGCAGGGAGGAAGCCTGCGTGCCTCTTTACCACTGTTCTGACTTCAGCGGAGCCAGTTACCACGCTTAAGTGTTTGTGATATTGCCACCTCGCTTCTGACCTTTGTGGCTCATGCCACATTTCTAAAACTGAAAATAACCGCTGTGTTATCTTTGGCATGGTATTGTTTCACAATTACAGTATCTTTAGTACATATGTTATTTATTTCCACTGATAGAGGAAAAAGGACAGTTAAGATTCCCCCGCTATTGTTCCTGATTAAACTATTTGTTTACATAATGTTGGAAAACTGTAACAAAATCCACTAGAAAAAAAAAGCTGCTCCAAATGAAAAAAAAAAATAGCTGCATTCTCCTTAATCTCAGGAATTACATTTAATTTACTTGATTTAAACAGACACAGTTTACTAGGAGTCACACAGTGAATTTTGTTCATGGCACATGTTGAATAAAATGAGCTCCCCGTAGGAGAAAAAAAAAATGTTTATCTAAAAACAAAGGGTTTTATTATTGTTGCTCAGTCAGTTCAAACAACGAGTTTAAACAAACATAGCATTGACATCACTTGCTATTTATAAAGTGTTGAAGTTTGCCCTAACAGCCAGTTAATAAAATAAAATCCCTGTGTTCATCTGATCACTCAGTGCATTCTCAAACATCTTTTTTCTCAGTGATTAGGCTGGTCCAAAACTAATGGAAATATTTTATTACATTTTGAACAGAATAATGCTACACTAATAACATCAGTAATTGAGAGTGGCAACTGAAGATGCTAAATAGTAGCATACAATTAAATAACTGTTTAATATATCAGAATTTTAACAATAGTACCATGTGTTTTATTTTATCTTATCTGATTGGTTTCTATTTCTCCTTAAACATGCAGAACAAGCTTTCAGTTACTATTGTTTTAAAGTACTTTTGCAGACTGCAAATTCACAGCCATTTGCTAAAACGCACAGCTCATTTCTCACCCCTACTTTGGCTTGGGTTTTATTTGTTCTAAATTGATACAGCTCTCTCATTCTGTATCTGAAAGCAAACAGAGCGATCCCAAGATACCATCACAGGAAACATCCTGGAATAAAAAGAAAACTGGGAGAATTTAGCAAACACTTGCTATTCTCCAGCACTAATGAGGCAGAATGTCCTCGAGATTAATAAGTAACAGTTGACTGTCTGGAAAACAGAGGGTAGAGAAAGGTGGGGGCAGCAGCTGCTGTTCTTAGCCAGGCTGAGTGGAAGAGGCCAACCACTACTTTGCAGAGGTGTGCAAAAACCCACAGCTCTCATTTTAACCCCTTCGAGTTTGCAGGCGAGCGCTGGTCCAAAGCTCCAGCTTGTTCCTTCATTATTTAATCAGGTACCCCCCCCCACCCCCTGGATCAGTTTAACCTTCACTTTCATCAATTAAAAATGCTTGAGGAACTTAAGGGCTTTTTAAATCCTCTTGCAATCAAGAGATCTGCTAGATACAGCCATGCTGACCATTAATTAACTCAGGCAGACCAGAGGCATGGGGGTAGCGCTCTCATGTGCAGCACAACTAAAGCACATCAGAGCATCCCTGCTCCACTCTCTTGCTCCTCAAACCCCCAGCCTCAGCTGCCTTCCCCTGACTCACCCTCGCAGGATGCCCTCGTAAACAGAGATAAGCAAATTTCCAAAAGGCCAGATTCTGTTTGGGTAAGTGCCCGAAAGTTCAGAAACTGGCTTGGAAACACAGTGAGAATAGGCTGTCTTGGGAGGCGGCCAAACATTCTGCAGCGAGGCTGGGCTATAAACACTTCAAGAATAACCTCTCTCATAGTATTTTGGTGGTAGTTGTTTCTCATCCTGTCTGGCTGGGAAAGTAAAGTATCACAAAAACAAAAGGACTCGGGAATAAATCTGTAGGCTTGTTTCTCTCTGGTCTTGTGCCCAAGCCCTGGGCAAAGAGGGAGCGACGCTTTCTGCCTGCTTCGCCCACGTTGCGTACACCGCGCTGGGGGCAGGTGGCAGCGACGTGAGGCAGGGTCCGTGTTTAGCAACAGCAAGTGCATGTTAGGCTAAGCTGACCAAGAGCTGCTTGCCACCCAGGACAGGCCCCCCTTCCTTACTTTCCTCCTGATACTGGAGTTAAACCAACAGAAAACTAAACCTGATTTAAAAAAAAAAAAAATAGAGGAAGGGGAAGGGGATAATTTTTGCCTGGTCAAATTCCCTACATCAGCTTGCCATGGGGGTCAGACATGGACCAAGGCAGGGGCAGGACTTTGCAAGGCCAGGGACAGGAGAGAGGGAGGGGGAGCAACCCCGCTCAGCGGCAGCCGGCTATAAATGTGAAACCGCAGCCGGAGACCTTGAACATTAAGTTAAAACCTCTTCTTATTGTATAGAAACAAATACTGCTCTGCTTTTAGGAACTGAGATGAGTCACCGTATTCATTCAGCCTGTAGGTGAAACTAGCTCTCTTTTCTGAAGTTCACTCCCAGCTCGATCTAGGGCATCATCAGCTCAGAGCATTTACTCTGGTGTGGGCAATGATCCGGACAAGCGTAACCGCATCGCTCCACCTCGGGGCAAGTCACACCACGGCCCCTGCCCAAAGCACACATTTACACCGAGCAGCGGCACACCGGGGAGGATGCAGCCGTCACCACGAAGGAGGCCAAGGCAGAGCCAACACAGCAGACAGAGAAAACAACAGCCCTGGACAACAAAACAAAACACTTCCAGGAGGAGGGGAGCGTATGAAACCTGTCTGGTGTGTCTCACGCTTGGCTGGCACCAGAGGTTCGAGCGAGCCGCCCGTGAAGCACCCGCCTGCGATCGCCGCGTGGTTTCTCAGCAGTCCAGGGGCTCTGCAACCATCTAGTGAAATGTGAGCGCACACGGGGAGGATGTCACTCTTGCACCATGCCATCTCAAAGTGGAGGCCTGCCCCCCTCCCTCGCCTTCCTCCCCGAGGCTTTGTCAGACCCTCTCATCTGAGCCAGACTGGCTTGGTATTCGGGAAGAAAACTGATCCAAAAAAGCCCCCAAAAAGAGTAGCTTTCTGATGGGTTGAACCTTCAGATCTCGCCCCACAGTCAGGGCAGACCGTGGCCTCCCCACTGGCCCCACAGCTCTCCCTGCTGGCCTTGCCTTCATGCTGGCTGGGGCTGGAGGGGGCCAGCCAGGCCCATGTCCCCTCACCCACCCCTGGGCAGCCAGGGACCGGAGTCAGAGGGGGCTGTGGCCTCCCTGTGCTCATTCCCCAGAGCTGTGTGCAAGATGCTGAAGGGTCTTTCAGGGGAAGGGGATAAGACAGGAACACAAGGGCCATGGACGGTGATGTTGACCCGCTTCCATCAGTGCAACCCCAGGGGGCTGTGCTCATGGCAGTGGAGCATCACTGCTGGCTGTCCTCATCCTCCCCTTTCGGCACAAGTGTCACGTCACCCCCCCACCCGGGTGACATGCAGGCAGCCAGGCCCTGCACCCCCAGAAAGCCAGGCAGAGGCAAGCGCCATGCTGATGGCAGCCACCCATCACCTCTGCCGGGAGACTCTCCCCTTCAAAACAAGATCCTAATCTCGCCTGCCTCTTCCGAAGCGAGCGCTTGAGCTCACGGACGAGAAGAGCTTGTGATGAGGTTATTTATAGCTGCAGCAGCTTCCGCGACAGCAAATAGTAACAGCCCAACGTGAAACCAAGCCAAGCTAAAGTATTTTTCATCGAAAAATAGATGACAGCTTGTTTATAGTGTCATAGGGGAAAAGGACTATGAAAACGAGTGTCGGCGGCAGCAGGTTTTCAGAGGGCTATGTCTCAGGTCGGGTTGTTGGCCCTCCTCATTTGGGGTGCCTGCTGCTACTCCACTGTGATAGGAGTCCAAACTTTCATCAGCCTCTGAGCGGCAAGCCCCATGGTACGTGTGGTATGGCGATTCGGGTCTCGCAGCATGGCCCTGCTAGCCCTAAGAGCATCCTCACGAGGATGCGGTACACCCAGATGGTCTCAGCCCCGGCTCTGGCAAGGACCCACCATAGGCACGCCGACTGCTGCCTTTTCCTGCAGCCCATAAGGCTATCCACACAAAGAAACATCTCTCTTTCAGTTCAAAGATGGTCCCCAACTGCATTTACAGGCAGAAGGCTGCTGCCAGATCTTGGTCAGCCATCTCTGCACCTCTGCTATCTCCAGGTAGCATCTCCTGTGCCTGCAGAAGCCCATCTCCCCCTGTCCCTATCAGCTCCTCCTTAAGTGAGGCTAATTACGCTTGCCTTCCTCTGCAGCGTTGGGATGCTTCGAGATCCATGGTTGCAAACACTGCACAGGAAAACAGCAAGGGTTATTTTATCATTTATTCATTCCTTAATGTAGTAACCTTCTCTCGATTTGAATTTGCAGTCCTCAAAGATGTCTCACCGGACCATCTGACGAGGAATGGAACAGTTAGTAAGACATTACCATCTCATGCATCAAGGCCATGTGAGAGGAAGCAGGGTTGCTCATGCACACGTTCGGCTGAATCAAGAACGGACTGCCCCCACACCTGCTGCCCCCCCAGCATTGCTCGCCCACCTGGCACCACCTCACCAAGAGAAGAGGCTTTCACACCTACAGAAGGGAGAGGGAAGCTGAGCACTTCTCTGTAAGAAGGAAAACTATGTGTAGATTTAACAAATCTGTGATATTCAGCTGATGCTCGGGGGGGATCTATTTTTCTCTTACTCCATAGGCTGCTGTGCTTCATTACACTGCTTTCAGAGCCCTCCCCAAAACTGCAGGAGGATCTACTCAACTTTCTGCAATGTGGGGGGGACCAGAAGTCCACTAAGAGATGACTTATTTAACTCGTGCCCCCTCCCAAGGTGAAGGAAGGCAGAGCTGGGGACTGACCCCATTCCCTGCCTTGGAGGGGTAGCCCCCACTAAGGCACTGCTGCTCCCAGGGAGAGGTAAGGCTGAGGCCAGGCTCAGGGCTAAGGCTGAGAGGGGTTCCTTTTCCTCCTATTTGATAGCTGGAGTGTGAAGTGATGGTTCTTTTTCAGTAGCTGTGATGGGAGTTTAGAGAAAGGGGATACAGACTGATGAGGAAACCTTTTTTTTTTTTTTTTTTCTCCTCCCTCTGGCACTCATCCTTGTTGCATGAGACACCTCTGAAAATATATTTAGTGTCATACTGCTCTGTAAAGTGAGAAAGCGTTTATTATCCTCATTTAACAGTCAGGAGCAGGAGGAATCAAAAGATCAGGTTGTGCTCTTTTTTTTTTTTTTTAAGTGATTACTTATTTTGAACATTTCTGTTTCTGAGGGCTTGGCTTCAGTCAGCTGCCCTATTGTGGTCCTCCCCCAAGAGAAATGAAAGGGAAAGGATCACACACAAGGCAGCCAGGACCTGACATATCTACCTGGAGTCTCTCATGGTCACCTACTCTCTGGTCTGCACGAGGGTACCAGACGAGGCCAATGACTCACCATCATCCCTGAGTCCTCTGGAGCTCCTGTGAAGCTGACATGTGTGTAAGGATCCACCCAGGAGAATTTGATTTCAGCTGGTGTAAGGGACGGGCAGCATGGCTGCGGGTCTCACAAGGCACCGCAGTGCAGCAGATGCTGAAGTCAGGAGGGAAGATGTATGATGGTCTATTGATGCCATAGAACAGGCGTTCCCAAACTGTGGCTTACAGCCTGACAGAATTCTTCATCAGGGACCTTGCTGGACATTTTAGAGAGCCTGGAGGATCCCACAAGTGAGGATGTCCCCCTTTGCTCCCTCATGAGAGCAGCCAGGAATGCTGTTCTCAAAAATCCCTTCTCATGTTCTCACAGCAAGTAACAGCTGTGACAGCCAGAGGAGAGCTGTGTGTTAAAGATCAAGGGTCCTCCTAAGCCAGCAAGCCTCTCAGACCAGCAGGATTTATGGCATGCTCAGCCCACATCCCTGACAGTCCCTTTGACTCCCAGTCCAAACAACCAGACACCTACAAACAGCCAGGTAATCTCCAGGGCTTCAGCTGGAGTCCAAGAGAAGGCTTGAACCTCCAGCTTAAACCCTCTGGGTCTTATTTCAAACACTCTGCCACTGTACTTCATTTATGGGAGAGGTGGCAAGGTGATCGTGCTGCCTGAAACAAAAAGGGTGAAGGACTGTGAGTCATTCAAAGCCAGCGCACACTGCAAAAAGAAATTTGAAAACCTCCTGACCCCCTGCATTTATTATCCATTACAGTCTCTCATTCATTCCCACTGGGAAAAGCTGCTCTGACATAAAACACTCCTATATTTTGGGTAGACGCAAACAAAACAACAGCTTGCCCTGCCCTGAAACTGCTTCTTTTTTTTTTTTCCCCTGCAATCTTACAAGCTTTTATTTCTGAAGCCAGATTTGCCCTGAAAGCAATTGTATTTTCAGAGCAGGTGAGATGTTGGTTTGAATTATTGACTCACACCTTTATGAAGCACACAGGATCAGGAGAGCTGCTGGAAATCCTGTGAACTGAACTCTGCAGCTCTGCCAGAAAAATGCAGCTCAAGTTTCGTTATATGTGTTCACAGCCTGATGAGTCATTATGGGCCAGGGATAATATAAAATAAAACCATGAAGTGATAAACAGTGGAGTAATATAAATAACTCTGAAGCAGAAGAAACTCTATATATCAAGAATAAGGCCAGCCTAACGAAAGGTCCTCAATAAGGGAAATGACCTGTGAGCTGGCCTATAAGCTCTGCACATCTGTGCTCTTCATAAGTGCAGGAGGGGCCTAGGATCGGCTCCAACTTCTCGATTCCCAGGTTAACCCACATCATCTGCATGGAAAAACCACAGAGGGAAACGGGCCAGGCAACTCTGCAGCGATCCTTCTGGCTGATATATGAGCTGCGGGAGTCACCATTGAGCAGAGCCGCGTGACAATCGCGTTGTTGGTCTCATTGGAATTGCTGTCATATTTAATATTTATCCCACCTTACAAAGGAATGGAAAAAAACAAATCAACAAGTGCAAATTTGAGGATGGGGAAAAGGGAATGAGAAAAGTCAGAGCTGCTCAAGTCTAAATGCTCAGGAGATTTCCAAGTGCTTCCCCTCAAGTTTTACAAGTGGACACATTTGTTTTACTGTAAATTAATTTGGAATGTGAAACAAAAAGACATTTCCAACTTGGAGAAGTAATTTTCAACCTAGTTTTGAAATGAGGCATGTGGTGATCAAAAGAAAACCACAACTTCTTTCTCTGGTGTTTTCCCTACCACAAGGGGAATCCAGGTGTGTGTTGGGGATAACAAGGCTATTTTTCTGAGGAATTTACAATGTCAAGTATCTTCCAAGAGGTCTTGAAGCTACTGCAGTCTGCTGTCTCTTCATTTGCAGCATCTTGTCCTTTCCTCTCCGGCAACATGGGCCAGGTGGGAACTTTCCATGGGCCACCTACGCCACTCCAAAAATGAGCAAGCAGAGCCCCCGTGGCTGGCACTGCAGATTCCTGTTAAATCTGTAGAGACCAGCCACTACACAGACACTTCTCCAGCCTGAGAAGTGTCTGCGTTTGCAAAGGTTGCTGTGGGGAGCAGCTTGTGTGCTCAAAGAAGGGAAGAGCTGCCCTTTGCGTGAAAGGGAACGGACTGTCCTGAGCCCAGGGTAGGTCTTGGTGGCTGCAGAGGACTGAAAAAGTCTTCCACACCATTTATGAGGAGGAGAGAGGAGACCTGATTGCGGCCTTTCACTACCTAAAGGGGGCTTATAAGAAAGATGGGGATAAACTTTTTCACAGGACCTGAAGCAATAGGACAAGGGGTAATGGTTTTAAACCAAAAGAGAAGAGGTTTAGACTAGATATAAGGAAGAAATATTTTATGCTTAGGGTGGTGAAACACTGGCACCAGTTGCCCAGGGAGGTGGGAGATGTCCCTGTCCCTGGAAACATTCAAGGTCAGGTTGGACGGGGCTCTGGGCAGCCTGATCTAGTGGAAGATGTCCCTGCTCACTGCAGGGAGTGGGACTAGATGACCTCCATGGTCCCTTCCAACTCAAACCATTCCATGACTCTATGATTTAGAAATGGAGAGACCCATCTAGATATGAGGTCAACATCCAACCATTTGCATGTGCGTAGGAAAGAAGAAAGACTGAGGAATCCCTTATCCCTAACAAAAGATTGCTCTGTCCCTGCAGTGAGAGACCTGGCCCTGTGGTGGACAACGACTACAAAAGTCACCTGAAGAGCACAAAACCAGTGTCTCTTCCCACTTCCAGACCCCAAACAGGTGTTCCACATGTTGGGCATGCCATGGTTGTAGTCACACTGGACTGTGAGCCTGTGCCGTGGCAAGCACACCAGCGGCCCCGCATGGCAGGTCATTTCCATCCCATAGCACTTCCCCCAGAACACAAGCCAGTGCACCAGCAACGTGCCCTCCTACTAACTGGCATGTGTCACAAGGTGTCAAGAGGCCTTTGTGTAGTCCTGGTCTGTCTCCAGAGAGAAATATGCACAACAGTGTTCACATCAAGTCAAAATAAATCAAAATCTGCATCATTTTCCTTCTGCGTGGCTCATGGTAGCAGCAACAAACTAACAAGTACTAACCCCAGAGCTGCGAATGTTTTGTTGTTAGCACTGCTGCTGATTTATAAGGAATTAAGCAAAATGTTGCTTGTGCTGGGAGGCCTCGATGCAGAAACAGGAGATAAAACATGTCAGTGTTTATCCACTACTGCAGGAAAGGGTTGACGGGGCGGGGAGAGGACATATTTTTGCATCATGGTCATGTGAAAGGCAAATTTCACATGGATTTTCATGCAGACTCATAAATCTGTCCATGTTCCCTCTAAAAGTTCATGGTCCATAGCAAACCTCTCAGTGAACTGGGGCTGAGCTTAGAGACTGTAAAGAAACCTGAAACCAAGCAAGTTTCAACTAATTTCATATTTTGCTGTGAACATTTTGCTCAGGTCTAACTAGTTTGTTTAGGAGTTTAGGCAAGTACAACCGTGTCCTTCAGGAGGAAAAAAAAAAAATGTTCTGAGAAATCAAATACACCACACAAAAAGTAATTACAAAAATCTTCACCTAAATCTAAATTGTTCCCTGCTTTGTTGTCATTGTGTTACTTGCAAAGGTTTCAGTTAAGGTAAGGATTCAGCTTTCATTTCGACACCTGATTTTCATTTGTTCGTGATTTCTTCCCCCTCAGGAAACTCAGGGTGCTGGTCTCAGCCACAGCACAGCTTGCTTGCTTTCGTTCAGGGAGGCATAATGGTTTCAGATACATGTTAGTCAAGCAGTCAGAGGAAAATCTCCCTCCTCCTTGCAAAATAAAAACAAAATTCAAAAATCACCTGATAAGAAACAATTAAAATATGTTAGATCTCGCAAACATATTCCTATGCTTTCCCTGTTTGCCCATGCCCAGCTCACCTTTCTGGTCTCATAATTATAGCGGGAGCGCTTTGAAGTAGGAACTGCTTTAAATGGTTTCACTCCATGGTGCTTAAAACACAAAAACACAGCCTGTGCCCACGGTCCTGCCCGCATCTGAATTTATGGGATGGATCGCCATTAGGCTAAAATCCCAGTGGCATTAACAAGGCAGGTCCGTAATACCAGCACCGATGCCCCCAGCACACCAGAGATGAGCCCTGCCGTGCTGTTGGCCCCGCTGCGTACAGACAGGTTGCTACCTGCCTCCCTGGTGCAGCTGCAGCGCTGATGGGGAGGTCTGGGGTAAACCTCACAGCCAGAAATTAATGAAGGGCAGGGAGCCACAGTGTGTTTCCAGCTCTGTCATGCCCAATGCTACGGCCAGCACAGCAGGATCACATCTCCAGCTGCCTGCCTCATCCCCGGCTGCCTCGTAGCCCCAGCACTGAAGAAGTTTGTAATAAAAGCTGAAAGTGGTATCATAGCTGCAAAATATTTTCCTCCTTTAGCAAAGCACAGACCTTCCCACCAACAGCCCACACAGCCCTGGCCCCCTCCCCTGCCCCCAAGGTGCACGTCAGCTTCCAGCTCTGCAGGGTGCTGAGCAGGGGGGATGGAGATACAAGGGCAAGGGGTGATGCACACCCTGTGCTCCTTCACCAGCTGGGACCCCCTTTACCCCTTTAATTCTCTCCCCCAACCTTGCGAAGCAGGAAGGTGAGCGAACGGGTTGTGTGAGGTTGGCTCCCAGCCAAGGGTAAACCCATCACAGACTCACCAGCCCAGGCTCAGGGAGGTTTTCCTCCCACCCATCCTCCCACCCCTTGGGCACTAGGTGAGGATGAGGAGAGAAGCAGCCCCTGGCCCCACTCTCCCAGCTGAGACAGCGCTTTTGGCTGCCCAGCGCAGTGACGGGCGGGTTTCCCCACACCTCCGCAAAAAAGTTGTTTTTGCAAAGGCTGCTTTTCTTAGCCTGGCATTTAAAAACAGAAGTTATCAGGGCATAAATCATCCCTGTGACTTGTTGCGAAGGCTGTGAGAAGAGATAAAAGCAAAGACAGTTTGACAAACCGTTGGGAGAGGGAGGAGGAGGGAGAGGGCAAGGGGGTAGAGGGAAGGAGGGAGCCACAGCGCCAACCCTCCTCTGATTATGTCATAGGTCAGCCAAAAGGATGCAAATAAGATTGAGAAGCTGTTTCCAAACTTTCTGAGGCTGGCTATGACTACATGTACCCGCTACAGAGCTGGGCGTAATAAATACCACGCTCACAGAAAGCATTACATCACGTAAAGGGAAAAGCCAGCAGATGAACTCACACCATAAAACCTTGACTTGGTATCTAGCCAAGCCCAAGCAGACAACCCCGTTATTAGGGAGCTGACAGAGCTGCATACATTGCTGTAGCTTCACCCTTCCACTTTCCACCACCTCCTCCAGCACAGACAAACCTTCTCCGTTCCTGCTCCGCGCTCCCACAGCCCTGCCAGCAGCCATCTCGGGCACCCATAGCCAGCCAGGGGGTGCAAAACAGCAACCCAAACATCTGCAAAATTTTAAAAACTTTCTCCTCTCTTTCCAGCACACTTTCCTCACAGCAGCTTCAGTTTGTTTTTCTAATTTTCCTAGTGAATTTATTGACCATTAAGGGCTCTGAGTGACAGACAGACCGAAATTTATAGGCACAGTGGGTCTGATTCCCTTTTCCATTAATGCTCTCATATCTGATAGAAAGTGTTGAGAGTCTTGAAATGGGTCTAAATTTCACTTAGGACACTCAAAATGCTCTTTACAGCAAAAGGAGAGATGAGAGTTAAGTCCATGCCCAGCATCTCTCCGCTAAGTTTCCCCACAGCCAGTATGGGCGACACTGATGGATAATGTGACAGGGAAAACTGGAGCCTGACTCAGACCCCAGCACCCCCCAAGCCTCCTTTTTGGGGTCGTGGTAAGGATGAGAGGCACAGCAGCCCATCCCGCTCCCTGGCCCACCAGCCCAGCACAGTTACTGCCGGTGAGCCTTGGCTGTGCCGCGTGGCTGCAGGCGCCACAGCCCTCAGTGTGCTTCAGCATCTTACAGCGCTGTGACATGGCTTTCTCCCCAGGTCTTCTCCGTGCAGATGAAATATTGGGATCAGGATGAGCCAAACTGGCTTGCTGGGGCCTTTTCTCTCTAATGTCTTTATTCTGTCAAAATTATACTTGATTGTGTTTCGTTATTGTTGTTTCTAACTTTCACCTCTGCCTTGGCAATTCCATCTGGTAGGTCATATTCCTCTCTCTGATTGCTTTTTGGATAAAAACATGCTCACTGGGGCCTGCTTGGAATTAGTTTTTCTTTTTATTTCCACTAGATGCTTGGCTCAGTGCCATAGTTTCCCTGACTTAACAAGGGTCAACCCACCTTTGCTTTCCTGGCACATGCATTCAAGTACTGATTCCCACGTGCTACAATTCCCATTACATTTTTTAACACTCTCTTAGGGGGAGTAATTTACAGGGAGTTGAACTGAAAAGTGTAAGTTTCGTATCATCCTCTTGCATGCGCACTTGTGTAATGATAGCAGAAAAAAAAAAATACTGTCTTGGCCATGTCCCCAGGACATTCTTCGAAGACTGATGACGTACATCTGATTTAACTGTCTGGGTCTGAAATAATTAAAGACCACTTTTCTTTCCCTCCCATTAATTTCAATGAGTATCTGGAAACACTTTTTTATTTAGAACTTTATGCCTGCCTTGTAAGAACACCATCTCCAGTAACCTCATTTCCACCTCCCATGATTATAGCTAAGGTATAACGAGCGGCCGAAACACTACTGGCTACCACACCGTTGCCAGTTACACCCACTGCTGCTCCGTTACGACAGGGTGGAACAAAAAGATTTCCCACCTCTAAAAGACCGCAAAAAAGCCCCTCTTTAAGGTCACATCTTTGTCTTGCTCTGCATATGATTGCATTATTCAAAGGTCCAGAGGCTTTCCAGAGTGCGTACAGGCAGAGCAGCATTGCAAACCCTCCTCCAGGCACAGGGATGACAGACTGGTTCGTGGAAAGCAGGACTTCAGTAACAAACTAGTTAATCAACCAGTTGATGGGTGAACTACAGATGCAAGTCCTAGTAGACCTCTTAAAGCTCTTAGGGTGGCAGAGGAAAACAAAGCAAAGCAGGAAGTGTTTTAAAGATGTTTTTAGCTAGCTGGTGTGTGGCAACCGCATGTCACGCTGGCAGGCCCCAAGGAGCCAAAATTGTCACCTGCACATTACCAAGAGCTAGTGGGACCTGTGCAGCTCTACCTCTCTCTCTGTGCCAGCTGAGGCCAAGCAATGCACTGGCAAAGTGTCTGGGCAGTAGGTTCGGACCCCAGCTGAGGAGAAAAGGTATTATTGTGGAGATCTTAAAAAAACCCATCTTTTTCTGGTGGAAAACCTGAGGAAAAAGTGGTCCTCCTCTGATGTCTTCTGCTTCTCACTTTGCATTTCTTTCCTCCTTCCTAAAGTCTTCTCTTCTGTGGATATTCCTATAGACATAGATTCCTATTCCTTTCCCATGGAAAAAGGACCACTTCTGACCGTGGTCCCAAAGGCTAGGAAGGAAGGAAGACTGATGCTCAAATAGAGACACTGGCTTGGGGAAACAGCAATACACCCCTTCAAACATTTAAACCCCTCTGTTCTAACTGAATAATGTTACCTCTTCCCCAGACAGGATGCTAGGTAAATGCAGATTTATTTATTTTTTCCCTAGCAATAACCTGAAAAAAAGCAATCCCCAACCCATTTTTTATCTCGCCCAACTTCTGTTTCCTTGCTTGTACATGTCAATATTTACAAGCTCTACCACTTCTTGGATTATTTATTTTCCCTAGTCTATTTCACTCAGTGAAAAATCTCTCCAGCTCGGGATTTGACAGTTTGTTGCTGATATCCATCTTTATTAACTTCACTGCTGCAAATAAACACCACCAACAACATATAGTCATAAAAAAAAAAATCCTAAACAAACTCAGGATGATGTTCAAGTCAGGTTGGGGGCGGTGGAAGGAATTTTCCAAAAATAGCCAGGTTTTTTTGTATGGGTGTCACCGAAAGGCACTTCTCCCTCCAATTCATTAGCAGGCAGTAAATTCACTGACAATCAGCAGGAGAGCTGCTGTCACCACACCTGAGGGGATGGCAAGGAGGGTTTCTCTTCTCTCCTTGCCTCCCTGCGCGGTACTTTTTTTCTCCTTAGGGGCAGGACCAAAAAGGGCTCAGAGCTGCCAAGCTCCCTCTCATCATCCTCAGTGAGCTCTGAAATGCAGGACCCTGACAGACAGCGACAGTTTTTCCAGATTCCCTTTTAAATTTGGCCTTTGAAAGACAATGAACTGTGCACTTTTAAAATGTTCCCTATAATGTGTAATGCAGGATGATGAAAAAGGTTTCTCCCTCTTCGTTAGATAGACCTGGGCTCAGGCACACCTCCATTCCGCAGCTCCCCAGCACCACCACCTAAAGGGCACTTCAGGATAACCTGGACTTTTCCCAAGGTGTCTTTGGCACTCCTCAGATGGAAATTGTCATTGTTGTTCTCTAAGCAGAGCTGCCAGAACAAGAGGCTGTGCTGGTGGGTCTCATCTTCTTCTGCACAACATCCGTTGGCTTGGCTCAAGCAGAAGATTTGCCAGAGCCTTGCTGCCTCTGCAACCCAAATGAATCAGAGCCCACCCCCGTATTACATCCGCTACTCAAAATGTGGGGGAAGAAACATCTTTAATCAATCTGGCTCGATTGAGCCCATCCCCTTCACATTTTCCCTGTCCTGTGTTTTCAGAGTCTGAGCACAAGCAAGACAGTCTGGCGTGCACAGACCCCTTTAGGCTGGCTCTTTTCATCTCTCTGTCCAGACTCTGCACAATAATCTAAAAACAAACAAAGCCTCTAGCCCTGATAGTGGCAAAGATAACCTTCCCACCCTGAACCACCTCCTAGCTGAGCAGGGGTTGGGTGCAGCTCAGCAGACAGAGAAGTTCTGGAGGTTTTGGGGAAGGAGTTTCAGTCCATGGACACTCACCTTCACAATCTCCTCAAGACCCAGTGGGTCACACTGCAGGGACTCGCCAAACCCATAGTGCTACCAAACACTGCGGATCATAGAATCACAGAATGTTTGGGTTGGAAGGGACCTTAGAGATCGAGTTCCAACCCCTCTGCCATGGGCAGGGACACCTCCCACTAGCCCAGGTTGCTCAAAGCCTCATCCAGCCTGGCCTTGAACCCCTCCAGGGATGGGGCATCCACAGCTTCTCTGGGCAACCTGGGCCACTGCCTCACCACCCTCATGAAAGGGTGACATCAAACAGTCCGGCTGCCTCAGCATGAGCAAGGCCCAAAGACTTCATTGTAATAGGAGAGAGCACCGGACCGACAGCAAGGCGGCATGCGGTAAAACGTGCACAGAAACAGCGCGGTAGTTCTCTCCCGAGGTTTGCTAGCACAGGTCAGCCTCAGTATTGTAAAAGCAAGCACTCTTTTGTAAATTTAGGCACACCTAAGAAAGGGTTCAATTAAAGCAGCTGTCACCACATTCAGTCTTAGCCGGGCTGTGCCCTGATAAACAAATGGAAGAGCTGGCACCCATGGTTCGCTGCTCTGCTCACAAACCATCTCGTCAGACACTACTTCTGCTACCATTAGCTTTTAGACAATCATGCTCTTTCGTACTTTCTCTCTTGCCTGCTTGTACCTATGCTTATTTAAAAGTAGCCACATGCTTGAATAGAATTTTTTTTTCTGTGAGCTCCTATATCACCCCTTCTCAGCAGCGCTGTCTGCACTGTGAGGGACAGGAAGCCAAAGGGCCTGGCTTACACCCCAGCAGCATGGGCTCATGCAACCCAACAGGTCATAGCACAATGTATATGTTTCCAGTTTGGCAGACACTCACTCCAAAGGGGTTTCCAAATTTCCTCTCCAGCCTCCTGTGACAGCCTTGGATTAATTGTGTCTGGAACAGAAGATGTATTGCCTTTGAGTCACTGTGGTTCACTTATCTGTTCTACATCTTGAACCCAAAGTTCAGGTGGCATTTAGCTATCACCCTTCTTATCAATTCACTGTGGGAATACCCTGGTGAGACCCTATTTCTTCCCACTGTCTGCTCATCACCTCTTATCTTTCTGACTTTCTCTTTGCAGCAATCCTACCAGGGAGCCCTTTTGAAAGGATGACCGCAGTTGCATTGGCTGGAGGAGGTTAACAGCATGCGTGGTGAGATTCTCAGCACTCCTGATGCTTCCTCTGAGCATTTCAGGCATGCTAAAGCCAAAATATTGAAACAAGAACTTCCAAGTTTTTTAACAAGATCAGCTTGATACCCAGGGGCCTGACTCTGCCCCAGTGGCTTTAGCTCTCTGGTTTACAGCCAAAGTTTCAAGAAATCTGTTTTCCAGTTCCCATTCGGAGGCAGCTGAAATCCCACCAGCATGGTCCATCCTGGGAGCGGGCGGCTGCGTCTCCACACCCTGGGACCTGGCGCCTGCCCAGATGGCAGGAGCACTGTGAGAGAGGCTGCTCTCCCGCAGTTCTCATCCCTTTGGGCAGAAGTTAGTCTTGCAGGATTTGGCATCCTCGGACCCAAGCCTAGGCAATTCAACTCAAGACTTGACTCCGTTGCCTAAACTCAATGTGGATCTAATTGTAAATGGCTCTGGAGAGCGTGGGAGATTTTATCCTCTCTGCCTGAGAAAAGCTTGCGTTGTCAGGTAGCCCATATGTTTGTTTATTTGCCTGCTCACTTCCTCAGTCACTTTCTGATTCATTTATTGATGGATAGCTATGTCTGACTTCAGTGACAGGTCCTTCCCACCAGCAGCACTCTTTGGGGACACCAGTGGGATGCATGATTGCAGGAGGGGGAGGAAGGCAATGACCTCAAGCTCTTCCCCCTTCGAGACCACCGATGACACCACGGGGCTGCAGAGGAATTTTCCGCTGAGCTGGAAAGTGCCCCCACGCTTCAGCGTGGAGTCATCTCAGCAGCACACAGGGGAAGGACGGGCTTTGAGTCAGAGCTGCGCAGAGCCAAGCAGCTGTGAGCGTTACGCAGCGCTGGGCACGCAAGCGTGAGTCCGCCTGCGGTCAGCATTGCTCACAGCCACGCACGGTCACGCCGCTCACAAAAGCGGGATGCTCGCAGCGGCTGAGGATGCGATGGTTTGTAGTCATTTATTATTTTAAATGAAGGGTTTATTTCGGGAGCTCAGTGTTTTATTTCTCATCCTTTATGACTCATTAAGTCAGGTGAAGCACCTCTGTTATTTACTTATACTTTTCTATTTCAAGGGCAGGTCCTAAATCGATATTTGTATCAGCTGAGCACCTTGTGAGGCCAAGCTCCCTCATTTATCTGCCTCCTTAGCTAGGGATTTATCTTGTATTCACATGCTATATGGGTGTGTCCTCAACAGAGCAGCAGGTTTGTGACAATTTGCTTCATAACCAGCATCTAGCTCCTGCGTTCTCTGCTTGTCAATAGCTATCGGTGCCCTAACAGGAAAGAAAATTGCTTCCATGCATCTTGGTTAACATTTTTGTTTGAAAAAACAACTGGAAAAGGGGGGAAAAAAAAAGATAAATTTGTGAAGCTGGGGAGTGGAAATGTTGCTATGTGGCAAAAAGAGACATTGCTTGGGCAGAGAAGAGCTGAGAGAACAGAGAAAACTACTGGTAAAAATTAAAAAATAAAATGATGACAAAATGATGACCAAAATAGACCAGCTAACCCCTATTTCAACTTTCACATTTCCTCTCTATTTGAGAGGAAAGAGGGGATTTCAGTGATGATATCCCTCGCCCCCCTAAAAGCACTTAATCAGAGATTTACAAACCAGTAAATCAAAGGAGACTGTGAAATTCCAGCCAGAGAAGCGAACAGCGAGATTAAGTGGATTAGTCTACTGTACAGGAATCCAAGGAATGCAGCCTGCATGTGCTTTTGTTGTGGATTACTCAGCAGCAACAATATGGTTTTACATCTCCCAGAAACATATGGGCATGTGCACTTGTGCAAACCAACAAGAAATAGCAGCCGCTAACACGCCGCTCTGCTGAACTGGCTGGGCTGATTTCAGCACATACAGCATTTCCCAGGGAGAGGAGGAGAGCATCCGAACATTTTGCTGTATCGATTGAAAATGAAGCGGCAAACAAGCTACACGGACTGGAAACAGCATCCGTTTAGTTCACAGGCAAAGACAGCTCCCTTTAACCATTAACCATCCACCTGTTAATGATCCAACCAAATCCCTCAAGTACAGACCCTGCAAAACTTTAAGGAAGTTGGGTCTTGATCAAAACTTAGCGGCTCAGACCGGTAATGGCTCTGGGGTGCAAAAATACACATGACTTTACAGCAGAGCACGGAAAAGGGGCAGGTGGAAACACGGGGAAGAAGCAGTAAGTGATGGGTAAATGAACAAACTATTACTAGCCAGAGTTAACAGTTTGTATTAGCAGTCAGTAATAAATAATTAATATAGCCGTAGGAGATACACTGACATGGTATCTTGCGTTTGGCTCTAAATGGAACTCAGGATAACCTACTTTGAACAGTAATGTGCTCACAGTATGTGGGAATTAACTGCTCAATGTAATAAGTACTATTGAATTTCCCATCTCTGCCCAGATAAAGGGCAACTGCCACCAAAAAACACAGTAATAACAGTAACTGAATGATGAAAAAAGCAAACAAACCTGCTTTTCATTACATCCTTAAAATGTTATAGGTTAAAATAATCTTAAAAGGGCTTAAAAACTAGCAATTAAATCTTTCCATTTCTGTTTTCCAAGACTGCAGCTGAGAAAACGAGAGAGGCCTAAGTGCCATATCGTGCTAGCCTTGCTAATAACTCTCTGTGAAAAATCTCATTAATTCAGTCTGGTTCTTCAGATCAGCCGCTAAGACCTTGTATTGTCAGTCATCCTCTGGCCTTTTCAGGATTTCCATAGCCTAACTAGCAGAGTCTCCATGGAAACCATGCAGTCATGCTTTGCACATCCCCAGAACTTTTTGTTCCTGACAAAGCTTGAAAAATCACATGCAGCATGGAGAGTTTAACATAGTGAACTAAACCCTGACCTGCACTTATAAATGATAAACCCCAGCATACCGGCTTTATTATAAATTATTTCCTTACAAGATACTTAGCCAAGCCGGCAAAATGCTGAACCAGACAACACGAGAAGAACGCAGCCCCAGAGAGAGGAAACAAACAAACCGAAGTGAATCACGAGAGTTTCAGCCTGGTTCTGCCTCCTTTGAAAGCACTGGAAGGAAGCACATAGGTACAGAAACTAGCCGAGAGCAGGAGGAGCATTTAGAAGTTGCCTTTCGCTGCAAATGGCATCCCCACAGTGCTCCAAAGAGGAGCCAGCTCTCTTGCGACTGTGCGTCAGGACGGTGCTCATTTACTTCTCTGGCTTCACAGACTGGCTGACAGAGGTGGCAGGAGCCAGGTCCCTGGCCCCAGTGCCCCCACAACCCTATCTTCACCTGGGATAGTCTTGGCCAAGCATCATCCATCTCTCCAGCCCAGGAGCAGGCATTCAGGTCAATAGCGCAAGACTAGTACCAAAGGCAGTAGTGGCACCGCCCTCAAAAGGAGATTCTCTGGCTCCCAGCTGGGAACTGGCACACTCAGAGCACACAGGGTCTTCCCAGCAGAGGGGAAGAGTTTGGTGACCCATGGAACAGCCTGGCTGCCTTCACCCCAAGCCTGGATATTCCCCTCTGGGCTCTGCCAGGATGACTGCGGGGCACTGGTCACTGGTCACTCTGACCCTCCTCATCCCAAAGGGTAACTCGCACCAACACTGTTGCTGCCCAATATAAAGTACTGATTACAGACAGAGACAAGCAGACAGTCGCTGCCCCCAGAAACAAGCCCATGGAGAGCCCCAGCACCCAGCTGGCACTTGTTCCTTGCCACTGCAAGAGCTCCACAGCATTTTTCCTCTTTCCTCCCAAGCAGTGCTGCCAGTTCACGCTCAGGGAAGCAGTTGCACAGAGATGCTCTACGCAGGAGGACCAGCGAGACTCAGAAGGGTGACATGCAGAGAAGGAGTCACCGCAGGCCAAACTCTCTTCGCCGCAGTAAATTCTCAGCACCGGTGCAGATGAGCAACTGCCCGCTTGGCGCAGCGCCTGGGTTTGTGAGAAAAGGAGTGACTCACAGCTCAGGGTCATGCTGTAATCTGGGAGGACTGCCAGGGAAGGGGGAGAGACACGCTCAGCCTGAGCCGCGGTGAGCTCACTCCTTACGTGGGGCGGAAGACGCAATCCACCGCAAGAGGCTGAGAAAGCCCTAAGCGGGCTGAGCAGGCCATCTGGGAGCTGGCAGCCATCGCACTTCCACCCCTGAGTTGCAAATAATGAGTTTAGGATTAGGAAGTCAACCTCACGTGGGATGGCTCAGGAGGCGTTTGGCAAACATGGTCCCTCCCTGGTGGGATGCAGGAGATCAGAGCAGGCTTTGTTTCTATGGGGTTCACCTCGTGCATCACCACTATGCATGGAAAATATTTCCCCACCTTCTCCTCCCCCAGTGAGGAGTGGTGCATAATCAGCAGGAAGCCTTGTATCTCCGGGGCTTTTCAGAGGATAACCACAGCCATCGGAGCCAGTACAGCGTGGGACACGCAGGCCTGATAGATGTAGCCCGAGGGGGCCAGGACCTTCTGGGGCTGGCCTTGAATTATTGTTATTGAGGCAAGCTAACAGAATTATTAGGACAAAATTATTTCCTGTGAGGGTGGTGAGGCAGTGGCCCAGGTTGCCAGAGAAGCTGTGGATGCCCCATCCCTGGAGGGGTTCAAGGCCAGGCTGGATGAGGCTTTGAGCAACCTGGGCTAGTGGGAGGTGTCCCTGCCCATGGCAGGGGGTGGAACTCAATGATCTCTAAGGTCCCTTCCAACCCAAACCATTCTATGATTACCTTGCCACTGCTGGTTTTTGGTGAGCAGCATATGCTGATGCTCTCTTTCGAAGCCATTCACCACCATTGCCAACCCTCTGCTTCGCTCACCACCCAAGCAGCTGCCACTCGGCTGCAAAGCATGCAAGCTGCAAGGCTACCTGCATGGTGGAAACCACAGGTCTTCACCCTCAGGTGAACACCTAGCCCCTCTTCCACTGTGAAGACCTTGCTGGGCTCTGTGCACTGTTTTCAAGGCCAGAGGAAGCAGATGGTATAGAATTGGAGCAGGAACCAGAGCAGAATTCCAGCCACCACTTGCAGCAGCTTCAGTTGATTTGTTTGCCCATGAGGACAGAGAGGATCAGACCTCAAGGGACATCCCTAGGAGACAACTTTATGCAAAAACCTTGATTGCTGCTTGCTATGTTGTGAAACTGTACATGTGTTGGATTAAAGCAATAAAACATCTTCTTTGCATCTCTTGCTCTGATCTCTTTTCTTCAGATTTGCCTCTCTGGCAGGCCAGCAGCCACGTCAGCCTGAAGCACCACCTTGAGGGCCCCAGAATTTGTAATGGCTCAATACAGTGTGCAATACAGCCACCCCTGAAAGGGCAGCATTATTAAAATACAACAAGATGACAACATGTGCCACTTCACAACTCAGGAAGGAGTGGAGATAGATGGAGAGCAGGACTTTTTTTTCATAATTATCAAGGTAAAACAGGTCTCTTACCAGCCACGCTTGGCTCCTGTCCCTCCTCCTGCTCCACCTGGGTATTGGCACATCAGTGATGGTGACACCTGAGCTCAGAGTGGAGAAAGGCTGCTCACAGGCCATGGGAAGCAGTGCTGGCACTGTCCCCAAAGATGCAGCAGGAGCTGGATCAGCCAAGGCTGGCAATCCTGCTGCCTACAGCTCTGACTCTTCCCAGGCATCTCTTCCACATGACAGAAGGATACTCACCTGTGGTACACCAGGTCTGCAAAGGACCTCCAAGCCCAAAAGAGCGGGTCCAAGCCCACAAGCCCTGGCCCTACTACTGCACAATGTTTTCAAACAAACTGAGATCCTGAACAAGAGCAACACACTGTGATGAGTCAGCAGAGATTCCCACTGCCCCTGGCGATATCTGAGGATAACGATTCATTATTCTCAGATGCAGCTCAGTAACTCCAAGGCACTAGTCAAGGTTCAATTGGTGATTACTGAAAGGACAAAGGAAAGCCTGCAAGCTCTAACGTTACTGTATGAAATTAGAGTAAGCAAGGGCGGATTTTCTGCTTTGCTACTGCAGCTGTATTTATTTTCCTGAAACTGCAGCCATACGGTCTAGCTGAAATGTGGTTCTCAGACTGGGACACGGCTATAGAGCAATACTCATTTGCTTTGGCCAGAGCAAATGAGGAGACTTCGGTCCCCAAGAAGGGCTAGACTGGGATGCTTCCCAACCAGCAATGCTAGATCTGCTTTTTGAGAAAGCAATGGAAGCTTGACAGCATACCACAAAAAAGATAAAAACCATAGGAAGGAGGCAGAGAAAGCACTGAATGTATGCAAGAGTTTGTTGCTTGCCTAGTCTCAGCTTGCCCCTGCCCATGGCTTTCATCCCTTCAGGGGACACCTCCCACAAAAAGCCCCCACAGTCATCCTCAGACCACTCATCTCTGCTGGAAGTGACAGAACATGTCCAAGCAAGGGGGATGCTTGGCTGCAGGATCTCCTTCCAGAAGGCACCTCCTGGGGTGCACAAGAGCTGGCAGCAGAGTGGAACAGTCTCAGACTCATCACTGCTGCTCTCTGCTTCCTTCTGAGACCGTGCTTGGGATCTGAACAGCCACAAATCTCACTGGCATCTGGGCCCAGTTGGGATTGTGATAGACAGAGCAAGGGGAAACTGGTCATTCCTCACACATTCTCTAACTTAGAGCTTCCTCAGCTCTGCACAACAACCGGTTGGTGAAATTCCTAGATACGCAAGACAAAATCGAAGTAGGATGTTCATAGGATTTGCACTTCTGTGGAAAAGAGACTGTCACAAAAACTTGAGTTTACATCTAAAAAAAGGAGATGGCACATGTGGGGCATCCAGGAATACAGATCTTTCTACAGAAAAAAATCTACAGAAGAAAAAGGGAGGCAAGAACGGACAGGTGAGATGGCCACTGAGCTGAGTGCGGGAGGTCCATAGTGAAGGACAAGCAGAGACAAGACAGCAGAGATTACACAAAGTCCAGATGAAAATTACCAGGATTTTTTTCAACAGATTTAAACCAGGAACAAACATGAACCCTGGTTCAGCAATTTTTGTCATATGGCTCCTCTGGTTTTGATCTAGCAGTAGATACCCTGCAATCTTGCAGCAGCACAGCCTGACACTCCCTCTAGATACGGGCAGGCTATTTACCATTTCTCTGACTTCACTTTCTCCATCCCGACAATGTTAACAGCGCTTTATCAAGCCTTTTGTAAAAACTATATCAGTAAAGCACTTGAAGAGCAATGTATGATGGCCATCCTCCTCCATTTCCCCCTGGAAGCAATAGGAGTTACCGATTTTGAAGTTAAAGTTTCATCAATGGTTAGGTTCTATGAGAGTTAAATATTATCCTAAATTGAACCAGAAGCTAAGCAAACAGATGATAAGCTTTTAGTGAACTCAGGGGTAGTAAAGGAAAAAAATCCTCCCATGTACTTTGTCTACAGGTGTGCAATGTTTATTCTCTTCCACAAAGTTGTAACTGAACTTTGAAGCTGGCTCCAGAGCAACCCAGTTACCATAGGATTTTGTCAGCAGTGCTATTTGGCTTGGCAAAAGGCAAACACGTCTATTGAAAGTCCACCTTGAGCTGTCTAGTTTTTTTGCTAGTTCTGTTGGCAATCAAAATTTCAGTCATGCTTAATTTTACAAACTCCAGTGACAGTCATGCCTGGCCCATCTCTATTATGAACAAAGTCTGAATTATTTCCACTGGTTTTTTTTTTTTTGAGAGAAATGAAGAGAGAAGATAAATCTTCACACTAGTTCCAAGGAGAGCCTCTGGGTCTTGCATAACACTTTGAGGCTCAAGCTCATTTCCAAATGCCTTCTGAACATACAAAGAGTTGAAAATCCATCACAACAACGCAACAGTGGGATAACTTATCTTTTCCATCTATCTCCATGCTGCCCTCCACCTGCATTCAGCCTCACCATGCGCATGTATGAAGGAGGTCTGACCTGCTATGCACACCTAGGGGACATGGACACTTCCCTGCCAAAGAGAAGCATGGATCCAAGTTGGAGATTAACGCTGAACACAGTCTGAGGAGGCTGTGTAGTTTAAATTGTGTAGCTGGCATGTTGGATGGATGGCTGAAAATTGTGCCTCAGCATTCAAACTCTCACCCCCTAAGCAAACGTAGCACTAAGAAACTTTGAAGATGAGTCTGGTCTTCAGACAGAAAAGATGGTCATTATAAAGAGATGGGAGAAGCAAGGAAAAACAAACAAAAGAAAACCACGTATTCTTTTTGCATTTCACACAGAGCAGGTTTCTTGTGGGTTTCAACACCCAGCTGCTTCCAGGAACGGAACGGACATGCACGTGCCTGCAAAGCAAAATACAGCTGGAGAGCTAATTTTAGGCCTACCAGTCTTGGCAATGTCCCTTTAACAAATGAAGAATGTACAGTTTTTATGCATATGTGCAAACACCAAATTCCTACAGCTAATTTATCTGGTTGTTCATGCTGCTTGGTCCAGATACCACCAGGTGTGCCTATCACCCTAAAGGACGTTACATTTACCTGGATGGTAAGATTACCTCCTCCTATTTACAGTGTCTGCAAAACCCAGTAACGAATCCCTCAGCCAGCAGCTATCTCCCAGCAGAAAGGAAAAGCTGGGTTTCAAAAGTGTTTTCTGGTCAAATTGCACTGATATTCATCCATCATAAGGCTGCTGAGTGATTCAACTTTTTTTCTTTAATTAAAGGAAAAGTGGTCTTTCTTTCAACAAAACAAATGTCAACATTTAAGGAAAGAAACAATGAGAAATATGTTTGTACTTAGGACTGGATTTCAGAAAGAACAAGACCACCCATGACAGCCGAGATTTATAAGGGAAGGCATTATCTTCGTTGCAATGAGAATTTCCCACCCAGGTTCTGTTTGTACTGTAGATGGAAAGACCTGTTTAGTCTTGGGTTAAAACCCAAGAGTGATCTGGATTTTAAATCTTTTACCTGAACCGGCCAACACTGGAGATGCTCCAGAAGATTTATCTTTTGCTCAATAATAGGCAAACTAGCTTTCATTCAGAATTAGCCAAATGTTCCAGTACTTGGAATCATTAGTACCAGGATTCAGGAGAAGATGAGCAAAAATTAAAAACACCTGGCTTTGCCTGTCTCCTATTCGTTGGTACTTTCTGACACTGACAAGGCTTCCTTTCATTTCCCGGGAAGGGCACTCATTTTGATTTTCATGGCAACATTACCAGGACTGGTGATAGAGGAACATGGCCTCAGGTACCAAAGGGCTGGTCCAGAGCACTCCAGCTACAACCTCCCCCCACAGCGCTCTACTGGAGGATGACACCAAAGCATCCTTCTCACATCACTGAGGTCCTCTCAAAGGGAGATCTTCCCTGTCCCCCCAACCACGTATGCCACCAAAACAGAACCACAGACTTTATTTTCTCTGTTGACACTTCCCAGTTCATCTAACGTGGCGGATACTCTCTGCTCACAATGGCATGAACAAAGGCAACAGATTCATCAACTCGCAGCCGAAACACGGAGCAAGTCCAATGACACACCCACAAGCTGTGACCGAGGACACTAAACATTATGCAGAAAAGATAACACAGTGCCTTTTGTCTGCTCAACACAAATTAAACTAAAAAGTGACTGGGAAATGATGGATTTCTGCCCTAAGTTTTATATCTGAGCTTTGAGGAAATGGGTAAAATCAAAAACTAGGTGTGCAACTCTGCTGTCTGCCCTGCTAGATCCAGTTCAGGCTTGTTCCAAACATATTTATCAGATACTTCTGTAAACTCTTCTCAGACTGCTGGGTAATAACTTGCATGACACTAAAGGTAATCTGAAATATATCTTTCCTTCACTTTTTATCTTCCTTAACACCAGAGGCGTCCATCCCAACATTTATGGGAGAAACAGACTGGATAATTTATGGAAACAAAAATAGTCTACCGAATTGAAATAAAATGTTTCAATATGTGGCAGTAATAATGAACGAAATAAATTCTGTCATCACATAGTTTTACCAAAAAATATGCCCACACCCAGAGCAAATGAAAGTATTAATTCCACATGAAACCACCTCCTCAACAAATGAGATAAGAACAGCAGACCCTTTTGACAGTCCATGTGTTAAGAGATTTCAGGATTAAGCAATGCCTTCATCCTTGTAAAATGCTGTTACCCAATTCATTTCTAATAGATGGAAGCAATTCACGTAACAGCACATCTTCATCAGGTAAAGGAATGCTTGAAATCATCTGTAGCATACATTCTAATAAAAGTTGTATTTCAGCTCTGTTTCCAGCTAAGCCAAAACCAAAATAAACCCATGAAATTATTTAATGCTGTTTTTCTGCAGTTATGGTCATTAATCTAGCAACTTGCCAGACACAGCCAATATTGAAAAGCATCTCTTTATTATTACCGTCTCCCCTGAGGTGCAACCTTCCAAACTTGACCCAGCTTGCAGCAGACACGTTTCTTTTGAAAGGGAATACTAACACAGGTGTGTATGCAAAACTTTTCTGCTAATCAGCTGTCACAGACTATTCCTTAAATCAAGCAGATTTCAAAATTTCATTTGAAAATCTGATTAGCAAACATTTACAGATTTTTTTTTTTCATGTACAATTTCAAATCAGCTCAGGATGATTGTGGCACTCCTGCGTCAGTGTGAACCATCTCTAGCAGAATGAAAACACTGCGGCGAAATTATCTGCACCAGTTTAAAAAGAGAAGCCTGGTCCCAAATTCAGATAAAAAATTTAAATATACCAACTACTTGGGTGGTTCTTCTTAATATTTTGATCTAGACTATTGCAGGATCATTTCTAAAACCGGTTGCAGCACATGTTAGGATCTAGCATCTATTTTTGCCCAACAGGATACAGAAAATGGTCCTGACAGAGCTCAGTAAAGAACAAATTTTTAAACTTGGTGAGGATGCTGAAAAGACAGTGAAGAAATAGCTAAGGCTGAATTTCTTTTTTATGAAAAAAATTTCTGTTGATTTGACTGCAATCTTTTTGCTCAAGTCTAAACAAAATTTCTGTTATATTTTTGTCTTATTAAAAAAAGTGCTTATTTTACAAAAAATGCTAACTTCAAAATGAAAAAGAAATCTACACACTTTATTTTTAAATACTTAAGTAGGAAACATTTCATTCTTAAAATGTGGAAATGAAAATTCGTAAGTTATTATGAGGAGCCAAAGGGCTTCCTTTCCCTTCCCTTCTCTAGCAGCAATGCAACGTGTCAGTTCCCTCTGATTACAGATCTCACGGTCAGACAGACAGCCAAGAGCACTGCTCTTATTTCAAACAGATTTGCTCCAAATAATCACTGTTAGAGGCACTTCAAGGTACAGCTTGGTGCCAAATGACACTGTCCTCGTTAATTGTGTCCTTACCCAAAAGCCATAACGTAACCCAAGTAATTTTTTCCAAATATGAACCAAACATGCACAGCAGGATTCTGACCAAATAACTTCCAGATTTTGCTCGTGCTAATGTTCCGACGCCTGGGCTCCATAACGTTGACCTGTGCTTGGCAGGACAACTGCTGCCAGACTGGCATAAAATTACTTAAAAAAAAAAATAATAAAAAAGCAAGTGGCTGGTTTAGGCTCTACAAGGACACATGAAGAGTATGCAAGGGATGGGTGGAACTGAGCTCTTCCAAAGCTGGACCCGAGCAGTTCTTATGGGAGAGGTATCCTCAGGCTGTCATCTATATCCTATCATCTCCTTACCAGAGAGTTTGCTTTGGATCCCAACCAAGCAGCTGCACCACGCTTCGGCTCCTCGGGTTTTATTAGATGAAATTAAAGGACTCTGTACATCCCAAGGAGGCCTCCGAATCTGCGCTACGTATGGAGCCACGGTACCAGAGGTAAGCATCACCCATGTATTCGCACAGACGGGTTATTAACTTCAAGAACATAATTATGTCAATTTAAATGTCAACATTGCTGATGATGTCACTGCCTGTTATTTTAGAAGCAGGGAAGACTTGGGAATTTAGGGTTGCATGTCTCTCATTTTGTCTTTGGACCTAGAAGACAGCCCAGACATCTTCAGCTGCCAAAATTTCTAACCTCCACTTCTGAATTTGGCATTCCTCCACGATGCCTTTCAATTTATTTCTATATCTGCTTGCCAGCCCACCGGAAATCACCAGTTTAGAGGCAGCATAAAATTAATGTCAAATTGGACAACTAGGAAAGCTATACCATTTGTTTTGCTGCCTTCTCTGCTCATTCAGTAAAAGAAGCCACACAGCTTATTATCTGTTGAGGTTGAGGATACCCAATCCCTGGACCTTGCTGCAGAAGGCACTTTGCCACCAGATAAAAGGAAACATGTTTTTTTAGCTTGCAGAATTTCCTAGAGAATTCTGGTCATGTCAATAAGGATTTCTTTCCCAAATCAGTATTTTTTTAATGTGCGTAATTTTTCCTTTTCCTGTGTTATGGCTCTACCCTTCTGTTTTTATAACCTGCAGGAAGCATATTTCAAAAATATTTATTAGCTTATTAAATCAAATTACCCTTGCTCCTGCTGGACCAAGTTTTATAGAGTGCCCACAAAAAAAAATAAAAAAATCAAAGAGCCTGTGCTGCAGCGAAAATTTGTAGTGATGGCATAGAAAACTATTTCTTAATCTTTTTAATTAGCAATTGTAAATTCTTCAATTTACTAAATCAGAAACTATTGGCAAGAATTGCTCTGTCTGTTCAAGTGCTGTGGCTCAAGAGTGGAAAAGTAAACAGTCTCAGGGAAGACCAGCCAAGATGAATAAGTGTATTTGTTGAAATCACCTAGTAATAGTGATCAGTGATGAAACAATATTGACCTGTAAATACATGTAACTATGCTTTACATTTAAAATTTTAAATTTAAATTTAGACAGAGCTCAGCTTGTTTGTGTGGTCAGCTGCCTCCAAACCCAACTACCCTCCCAGGGCAGCTATCATCCTGGGGTTTTATTTCACGACTTGTGAATGCTTTTGTCATATTAGCTAGCTCAATATTTAAGCACCCTTTTCTGTAGATCACGAGCCCAAAATAAAATAGGATATATATTTGCACTGCATTTATTTTAAAATTAACATTTATATGCTGGAGAACATAGAAAAATATGCAATAAGTCTGGGAAGAGGTCTTCTCTGTTCAATTTTTATATATACTGTTTGTGTCTATATATGTATATACACAGGCACACACAAATATGAAATCAAAGGATTTCCAGGAGTCCAATACAACAGCAATAAGAAAAGCAAATTTGTTTACACTGCAAATTTTGCACTCAAATTCAGAATGCTCAAACTGTTTGGGAACTTACACCTGCACCCACTCAGAATTTGGAAGAAAGGAGATGCAGGGATATAAGTTGTATTTATCTCCAGCGTTAAACCAGAAAGATTTAGGGGGTTCCTTCTGCTTTTTTGCATTTTCCCACTATTTAAGTTTTATATCATAAATTCAGGTGTTGCATGTTTTCCCTGCAGGCATGCCTTGATGCTCAATACGCAAAGTTGGTTAAATAAAGCGTTTTGTAAACTTTTGAAAACTGAAAATTTGGGGCTTCAAAGAAAGGCTTCCTTCCTTCTCCTCACCCCTTCTCTAAATGCATTTCAGTATTTAGCTGCTTTATAACCCAATATTAAATGACCTCCCACTAGCCCAGGTTGCTCAAAGCCTCATCCAGCCTGGCCTTGAACCCCTCCAGGGATGGGGCACCCACAGCTTCTCTGGGCACCCTGGGCCCCTGCCTCACCCCCCGCACAGGGTGAAAACAACTGCAGGTATTCGACGGTCAGCCGTCATGCTTTCCCACCCTTCCCTTGCCTACAAACCATTTGCTTGTGCAACGGGTGTCTGGGGGGCCGGGGAGGTTTCCCTGACTCCGAGGGCTGGAAGTTGGGTGCAGCTGGCACGGGAAGTGAAATTAAAGCTGACACCAGGCAGTCTGGTGTTACAGCCAGTCTGCATTCCTATTGATCTGACAGTTTAGTCTGCATTCTGGCTTTATCAGCCAGTGGCATCGCGACTGCCATCTCTTCTCTCTCATCCTCCTAACCTGGAGAACACTTCTGAGGGTGCTGAGAGACAGTTATCAAAGATCCACTGCCTAAGAAAAGAACAACACGCCTCAGAAGAAACAGCTGCCTGGTATCCTTTGAAGAAAGTTTCCTGACACTTTTTCTATTTAAATAAAAAAAAAAAAAAAAAAGCCAAACTGAATACATACATGATGTTTTGCCTTGCAGATCATTTCAGAGCTGCTTCTGACAGTGGTGGGTTATAATGAACCTCTTATCAAGACATTGCCAGCTCAAGACAGACAATGTGTGTATGTATACGTGCAGATCCCAGTCTTGTTAACATCAGAGGGGGAAAGGGATGGTGTGCACTAAGATTTATTGCAGAGAATTATCCATGTACACAAAACAAAGCGAAACAAGCCTGAATCTTTTGCATGGAGGTGTGGTTTTTTTTTGCTCCTGATTAGCTCGTAAACTGGGAGTGCTGACCCAAGAAGTAGGGTTGATGAAATGGTGATCTGCCTGGATTTTGTTCCATTTGATTTAATTTTTCCTCTTCTATGGCTGTCATACACAAAACACACAAAAACCCCACCAAG
The DNA here is from genome assembly GCA_013400615.1 of Syrrhaptes paradoxus. Lineage (NCBI taxonomy): Eukaryota > Metazoa > Chordata > Aves > Pterocliformes > Pteroclidae > Syrrhaptes > Syrrhaptes paradoxus. Next base: position 46,138 of record VZTO01023537.1, on the reverse strand, counting down.
AAAAACCAAGCAAACCTTTCTCAAGGAATAAAATAAAAATCATCCCACTACCAAAAGAACAATGGAATAAGAGCCAGGTGACTATGTCAAAACAAGCCAAGAAAGAGCTTTCACTTTTCTGCATTGCTATTGTAATTTTAAGACAGCATAAACACATCTTCATCTGGGGATAGAGGTTTTAAACAACAGTACCACATTCAGACAAAACTATAAACTGTCCCTTACATCTTCATGTGGCATATTGAGGCAAAAGTATACCTCATTGAGGCTATCCAAACTACATCATGCATTGCTAAGAGGTAAAATAGGAGCAGGCTCTTAAAGTTGTGTTCTCACCCATGCCTTCTCAAAGCAAAGCTGTAACTAAGCCCAAAATACTAGAGCTGCTCTGATCTTGAATATTTAACATTTAAATTCTGGGCCACAGAACTAGACCATGATGCTACTGAGGCTGACATTTCATGGCATAAGACAAAACCACAGCTGTCATGCTGTTATTATTCCTGATGTTAATTCTTATTAATGAGAATTGCTTACAAAAAAAAAAGAAAAAAAAAAGGTAAAACCCAGCTATTTTCTGAGTCTCACAACCGGCAGGTGGGTTCAGATAACAGGGAAAACCAAACAATCTATGGATCAGTAAGGTTTTACCTAACCAAATGTAAGCTCCTTAGCTCAACTCTAATATTTATGATAGGCTTAATCCAATAAACAGATAAATTGGTATAAGCATGAAGGACCACACAACTGCATGCAGGCAATAAAGACCACACACGTACCTCTTCTCAGGCTTAGGGCATTAAGAAAATAAGGATGTGCCAAAAAAATTTAGACTATTGGACTGAACAAATAAATACTGGTCATTAGAGTTGAATAATGGACCATGAATCCAAACAAATAGTCAAACTTACCAGGCAAAAGCTTCCACAGTTTATTTTAGCATTGCTTTAATGTCACTTTTGTGCTAACATAATGGGTGAAATCGTAATTCCTTTCCAATCTATAGAAGGTTTTGTCATTGATTTCTTTGGGGCAAGAATTTGACCCTATGATTTACAGCATACAATATCTACGGCAGCTCTCAATAGCTCTACGTGAATCTACTCCAAAGGCGAATAAATATAACGCAAGCAGTAAAACAAGAAGCACAACTGAAAAAGACAGGTCTATATTAAATATACAAGCTCCAAAGAAAAAGGTCTTGCTTTAAATATAATTTGAATGATTGAGGGAGACCCACGCAGGTATTGGAAAGTTCAGATTCTTCTTTCTAAACCTTTTCAATAGAACTATAGGGCTAAACCTTGCTGGTGTGAAAGGTGCTCACTGGCTTTAATAGTAGATTTAGGAAATCAAGAAAAAACATTCTTCTGAATCCTATGTCGGAGAAAAATGGTTTTAAACCTCTGACCCATGAGTTCTGTAGGGTTAACAAGAGATAATGGAGAAAAACAAACCAATTATCACAGACCTTAAAATCTCCTGTTCAGAAGCCTGTGCCTGTACAGGGACCATCTCCAAAGGTCCTATGTCTCGTTACTTGGCCAGCCATATTAGATAATTCCAACGATAATTTCTGGCCTTATCGTTTACATGGAGCACAGGCAGTGATATCCTAGCACATATCAAATCCTACTATTATTGCACTATTCCACGTCTGTAATTAAACTTTATCTGTCTAAAGTGCTCCTACATTACTGGATATATGTAAGTGAGCAACTTGATATTTGCATTGAGCTTTGTACACTCAAAAAAGCTTTGCAAACAATAACGAAATAAGCCTCACAAATTCCCGCGCGTGGGAAGCAGAGAAGTCGTGAATCCCACTTTTACAGGTAAGAAAAGTGAAGGCCATGCAGATACTCATAGCACACTATGCAATTTACTCAGACGTGCAAAGGGAGAGAAGAGGCACGCTAAAACCCGACGTGATTTAGATGGCCGTGTACAGCTGCAATAATTACTTTTGAAGTGTAGCACCAGCCCCATTTGCATTACGACAAATCAAGGTCTATATTTTTTTTAATTAACTAACAATTTCTGATACTTGACCCTTGCTACCAAAGCTGGTAGCAAGCCATGTTTTCAGCGCTGGTCGTCAGCTCTTCATCACATATAGTCAGATCCCTTGAATTCTCACGGATGGTATTCAAAAACAGACACATAAGAACCTTATTAGGCTTAAAACATGACTTCCTCGACAAAAAAATGCATTTGAAGACTATCCTTAGAGCTACCTACTAACAATCAGAGAAATCTTGTGAAGTAAAAGGAGAAAATTAGCTTCTCTAATGAAATAAAAAGAACTTTCTCTATCCAAGTAACAATGATTTGCTCTTACGTAAAACCTTTCACAGCATTGCCAGCTCTCATTACGTGATTATATGTTGCAAGATAATTGGGTGTTTGCTTGATTTTTCGAAGGATTCTTATCTGCCCTCTCCTCCTTTTGGATTAAATTGCCGTTCCCATTCTCCCAAATGCTTGCCACCTCCTGTAAGGGCCAATGGGACAGAAACCATGGGTTGGTTGCACTCCAAAAGCCACTTTGGCCTTGCATCCTCTGTAAAGGGAAGCGAGGCTGTCCTTTGGAAATAACATTCATTATTCATGCTGCAACAGTGCCTGGAGGGCCCCTTAGCAAACAGGGCTCAGGTTGTAGCTGACACTCTACGTCCATGTAAACAAGATGTAGATCTCTGCTGAGCACGTAAGCATGTGGTTAAATACAACCGAGGAGCAGAAGAGGCGGCAACACCACCATCTTTTGGCTCCTTGGCGTGCTTGCTTGTCCCAGCAAACCGGCCATCTAAGCCCAACTATTTTACAGGGTGGCTGGTGCACTGGGAAGGAGGGAAGAAGGCTTTAGGGTGAAAGACTGACATGAGGAAGGGCCAGCAGACTCTGTAGGCTATTATTTGGGGTTCCTCCTGGCATGAGAACCAAGGTGGGGTCTTCGCTGAAGGTCACGGTTAAGGCAGAAAGTTAGTGATAAAAGTGATATGAGCAGGCATCCTCGGCCAAGCAGCTTGTGCTCAGGCTGTGGTGGGAACAGGAACATAACCTTATTTGGAAGGATTTGTCCTCTGTTGTTTAAAGGCAGATGAGGTCAAAGAGAAGAGAAACAGAAGAACTGGAGAGCCAACACAGGCTTGCTGAGAAAGTGGAGGTTGCTCTGTGTGTGCACATGCACATCTGAGAGCACTTAACGTGAATCACTGGCACCTTACACAGAAAAGGGATGGCTGGGGAGTCTTTGCTAAATTTTATCTGTGTCCAGATAACATCCTTTTATCCTCATGCCAGTGCTGTCCTTCAGCTCTTCTTGCCATTGCTAAGCCCTGTATCTTTATAGACAAAAAGTGTCTTAAATGTTATTTTCCTAGACTGAACTAGCTCGGCTCTTCTAATTGCCTCCTGGGAAACAAACTCCTTATTTTCCCAGTTGCCCAAACAGCCTCTGCCTCAGTCCGAATTTAACTTTGGCCAGTGAAGATAACCAGAACCAAAGCTTCCTAAACCAGAGCCTGGTGAACTAATGCTCCTTTTCTCCCCTTCTTGACTGAAAATAATCTGTCAGAGAAATATTTGCCGGTTTTGCCCCCCCCCCCTTTTTTTTTCCCTAGTCACATCACTTCAGCAGTTCACTGACATTCTGTGATTGACTGATAGGCCAGTCTTGTCCTTCTCCTTCTCTGTCATTTACAATTGATGGCTTCCCATTTTATCATAAATTCTTATTAGCCCCTAAGCGATTGCCCACGCCATTGCATTCTATCACTCAGCTCCTTGAGATCTCACCTTGTGTTGCTGAAGGATTTTCCATTAATCCCTTGCGTTAAAGACGCATCCCAAATTTATCACTGATAAAGGAGGAGTACTACTTCAAGTTATGAGATGACTATACACACAGGTGGGAGGCTTTAAAAAAAAGGGGGGGTGGGGGGAAGTCACAAGAAAGGTAAAAAAGTTCATTAACTATCCATGTTTAAGCCTCATAATGTAAGGCTGCTTGTACCTACTCTTATTTTTCAGAGTGTTTGGCGACATTCCTTCCCTCTGAAGAACATTAATCCCTTTACCACACTCAGAAAATGATTCGCTCATCAGTTCTGAGAGATCACCCTTCCCATCTACCTTTTCCATGGAGGAAAGAGAGGCAGAGAGATGTTTAACGCTTTGGCCAAGGTTTCCTGAACAGCTCCAGGCAAAGGGTGCTGATGCCTGAAGACTCTCTCTGGAGAGACCCTTATTCCAAACCCACCCGGCTGGGAGCTGCCCTGCTCCTCCCTCTCTCTGCACCCCCCCTCTATTCAGTTTTGACTCTCAATTAATCATGAGAGATACCTGGGCTTGAAGGAGCTAGAAACAAAACACCAAGCATCCCTCCTTGGGGGAGGAGGATGCGAATATTGTGGCGGATTCAAAGGAACAGCTTAAAAGCAGCTGGAGAGCTTTGCAAAAAAAGCCTAACCCATCCAGCGCACACATGGAGCAGCTGCACAGAGGGTGCCATGCGTAATATTAATTATAAGCAGGTTATAGAAGACAATATTCAACATTTCCAGTGTGAAGCATTCGGGATAGGAGCAGCCAGTGACACCATTTCACACTCCCCTACACACCTCCACTAGGACTTGATTTAACGTTATGAGGTTCCGAGTCTGTCAAGCTGTGACAATTTGTATGAGTGAGATTTTTGGCTGTCTCGCTGAAATACGCATTGCAAAAAAACAAAAAAACAAACACTTCATCGAAAGCCACAGAGATTTCAAAGGCTGCTTTGAAAGTTGAATAATAAAAGTGAGGGAGTGTCCCTAAAACAAATCAAACTTGGCAGGGCTAAGTTTCCTTGTGAAATTAATTTTTAGCATCTTTTCTCCAGCGGCCTGCCTCAGCTGTCTCCCTCTGTGCACGGCTAATGATCTTGTTGAGCAGATAACCGATCTCTGGTTGATTTACAAGGCCTTTTATTGTCTGAACTATCTATAATTTTTTTTAATAGAGTTGCAGTTGATATTGCAGTTAAACAAGGTTCATTTTACATATTTAATGACAAAGTGAAAACAAGCCAATAAAGATACCAAAGGACCAATTTGCCAAACTGTTCCGCACGGGCTGAAATATCTTACATGCCAAATATCTGCAAAGCAAATACACAGGCTCTCTATACTAAGTCTTAAGCTTAACAAAAAAAGAAGAGCGAATAGCATGCTTAACACCTCTTTCATGCCATGAATTGTTGATATGTTTTTCCTAACGACATTAGGAGGATTTGTCCATCTCTGTTTCTAAGCAAACAACAAAATATGTATATTGTAGCAGGGCAGCGTGAAGGTTTTAATTATGCTCTGCTCCGAGAGCACAACCTGATGGGAGCACAAAGTGTCGATATTCAAACAAATCCTCCTGAACTGATGTAACTCACCACAATATACACCACCCCAGGGAAGCATGGACTGGAAGCCGGATATTTTAAAGCGATTGATTTTGCACTGTGCGAGTACAAATGAAGCCGGTGCATAGGGAGAGCACGCATTCTCCATCATGGCTAAGCCAGGATCTCCACTTAGTGCAAAACAAAACACACAGGAGCCCAAGGAAACGCTTGGCTGGTTGTTACGAATCCCAGCATAATGCACCTGGATACGTGTTTTTAAGAAAATAAAGAGTACGTCTGTTCCTGATTCTTCATCGCCCTCCCCTTGGATGGAGGCAGCCCCCACACTAAACCCCACGCACCAAACATACCGGACCCTGGACAAGCATCCAAAACAAGTTTCTAGGGTGAGGGGATGCTTCAAGTAAGCTGGTAAGGCTTTCTGGACAAGGTCCTTGCAGCCAGCTTTTTCTCCCTGTCACCTCTGCATTTTTTAAGCCTCTGCACACTGTTGTTGCCTTATGGTGATTATTTTCACTGCCAGCAGAGTCTTTTTGCATATTAGCAGCCATTAATCCCACGGCATCAGCCAGCTTAATTGGGGTAGGCTGTTCTGATTCCCAACCTCAGCCCTCCACTCCTTCCCCCCCTCTCCCACCCCATGATGTTGAAGGGATGTACCAAATCTATAGTGTTTCTACATCTGAATGTAGCGTATAAAAGCTATTTGGTCAGATCTGGTTAATTGGGGGGACTTGTGGTTTAGCGGTTAGGAACAGCCCTAATCAGGCATAGAGCAGGAAGGAGGGGAGGGAGGTGGGGGTTCTTTTTTTATGAAAATGTGGACCTCCCTACAGTAATTCCCCTTCAGCTGCTGCCTCACAGATGGACCTTTTAATTGAATTTTCTTACAGGCCTGAGGGATGGAGTTCATTTCAGGTCAGGTGAGGCAATTGAAGTGAATCTAATAGCTCTAGATTCTTTTCACTGGGAGAAGAGGGAAGTGTGTTGTTTTGTTTTTTTTCCTCTCCACCCCCCTCTACACACACCCCCCCTTTCAGCTCAGCTGAAAAAGTTTCAATTAAAAATTGAAACACACACATGGCGATTTCCAAGGATTTGTTGTCTTCGTTTTGCCACAAGTGGCAGCAAGGTCAGCAATGGGAGAAATCTGAAGCACTTTGCATCCTGTTCTGGTTTTGTTCCCCACGCAGGGAGGGAATGCAGTATGTGCAACGTTCACAAAAATGGCACAAAAGCATCCTCTGATTTTGTGCTGGCAAACATAAGAAACAACTTCCAGATCTAGAAGCCTGTTGTGGATGAATTACCAAATTACTCATCCCTGTAGCAGTCTATTTATTTTTTTTTTTAGTACTACGATATTTTTCAGGCATCAATGCCTCAATGGGTTTATATTTAAACTAGTCAAAAAATAAGAGGGAGCCATTCCAAATGAGGCACTCTTGAGCACAACTTGCTACGTCCACATTAGATAAGAAAGGCTGGGCTTAAATCTCAAGTGGTGTCGATGTAGCTTACACCACTTTTTACAAGGGCATGAAGCGGCAGGACAAGGGGTAATGGATTTAAACTGGAAGAGGGCAGATTTAGACTGGTTATTAGGAAGAAATGTTTCCCTGTAAGGGTAGTGAGGCAGTGTCCCAGGTTTCCCAGAGAAGCTGTGGATGCCCCATCCCTGGAGGGGTTCAGGGCCAGGCTGGATGAGGCTTTGAGCAACCTGGGCTAGTGGGAGGTGTCCCTGCCCATGGCAGGGGGTTGGAACTCGATGATCTCTAAGGTCCCTTCCAACCCAAACATTCTGTGATTCTACATGGTAGAGGTTGACCTTGTCCTCTGGGAACATTGCCATCAGCAGCAGAGCTAGGATGGTTCCCTGCCAGCAAAGCAGACAGGGTTTTCTCAAGAGGCCATCTGGTCACCTACAGCCAGGGCAGGCAGAAAGCAGGATGCCACTTCAGGTCATTCCCAGGGAAGGATGGAGGTCGTGGAGGGAGAAGGGAACTGAGATGCTCAGCAGCTGCCAGGGCAGAGTCTGGGAGGTCCTGAGAGGCTTGCAGAGAGGGGAAGATGGGACCATTGTGTCCAGAGAGGTCTGGTCAAGACGTGATTATTTCACTTGGCTGAAAGCCTCTTTTGGCACACCACCAGCTTTAACCTCATATGTTTCATTATCCAGTGTATAAGGCTTTCAGATCTCACAGAATCATCAAATGGTTTGAGTTGGAAGGGACCATGGAGGTCATCTAGTCCAACCTCCCTGCAGCGAGCAGGGACATCTTCCACTAGACCAGGTTGCCCAGAGCCCCGTCCAACCTGACCTTGAATCTCCCTTCCTTCTTAGTCACAGGGGGGTCAAACAGGGGCTAGAAGAGCTGCTGGCCTTTTGAGATGAAAAGCAGCTCCCCGCTGCTGCTCACACAAATGCAACTTGAGCCGAGTGTGGAGTGTGGGACTGAAGAGCTGTCCTGGACACAGCATCAGCCCAAAAAGTAAGTGCAGTTGCTCCTAAGAGGAGACAATGCTGCCTGCAGCTGTGTTGCTGTTAGGATCATTTCTCCCTCCTTCAGTTCAAGTTCAGACGGCTGGGGAGTGACAAACCACCTGCAAAGCTTTGGAGGCTTCACACAGAGCCTCCAAACAAACCCACTGCTGCCGACCTCAAATTCTCTGTACAACAGTTAACGCCTTCCATAAAAAACCAAGGGGAACAGCATGCTCAGAGTTTGAAAACTGCCCCTTTAAGGGTTGTTCTGATGAGAAGAAGATGTCCATATCTTGGTTTGTTGCTTTCAACCTCGTATAAACAAGGAAGTCCAGAAGTGGCAATGGTTTCTCATTTGAGAGACATTTGAGCCCACGCAAGCACCAAGGCAAACCATCCCACCCCGTTACCTTACATACAGGAGATGGCTAGCACAGCTTCTGCAAAATGCCTCGTCTGAAGATTTCCAAAATAACAGCACCCCTAGGAGAGGGGCGGGGGAAGAGAGACGCTGCAGAGAGGACAGCTAAAAGCTGGTGCAAACAGCAAGAAGTTACTGCAAATATGAATTGTGTTGGCGATATAGGCTTTTCAGGTCATCAGTTTGGATGAAAAGGCAGAGCACTCCCAAAAGAGTGTGGAGATGCTTGTTCAGACCCAGTCTCAGAGAAGGCGACATGCAAACAAACATAAAGACACGCACCATAATATGCACATTGACTGGATCACTTCATGGCTTCATCTCATTTCTGGTGAATTGCTTTGGTCACAATTTATACGTAAAAATAAATCAACATCTTCTGACAACATATTCATATGTTTCCATATTTCATGTTGCAATGACACTTCTTTTCCCAGTGCAGCTTCATTTTATTTTAAATTTTCAAATGCTAAAGCTGCAATGAAATGATTTGGAAACTCTTTGAAGAGGAAGAGGAAAGGGAAGATCTTATTTGGCATAGCTCTACTTGCAATACCAAACAGCAAATGTCTGTATCTGGTTAAAGCTAAACTAAACCACAGGCTAAAGAATCTCCTTTTGCAGTTGGGTCCTTTGCCTTAAACCATTCTGGGTGTTGTAAGACAACTACACTTAGCGTGTGGCTTCCCCGCTGGCATTCCTATCATCATCTCATTCACACGTGTCTTTTTTTTTTTTTAAGACCCAGCAACATACATAAGAACAGCTTGGCCAGTGGGGCCTGGGCGCAGATTACATTTGGGGAAAGGGTCTGACAGAAGCCTTGGGACTTATTACTATTCCCTTTATCCAGCCCCATTTAGAGGCCCCAAGTGGAAACAAAGCTAGAAAGCCACTGCATCCCCACCATCAGGGACAAGGAGGGGTGGCTTAATCAATCCATGTTGCACTGTAGCAGAAGGGGAAAAAAAAAAAAAGCGCACATTTAAGACCAGATGCTTCTCCTTTAGATGAAAGGGTGATTAAAGCACTTGTGCTGCACACTGCAGCAGTCCCTGTGCTACGAACCCAGCAGTGCATGCCTGACCCTGCCCTTTCAGAAGCACGGAGCAGATTCTGCGGCTATGGCAAGGGTTGATAGAGGTGAGAGGGGAAAAAACAGCAGAGGGAAACATTCAACTAAAAAGCTCGACCCACACAGAACAAATGTAAATGCTGCATTTGCTCCTCTAAGGAAAGCCGCTTTACTTTCAGGGCGTACCACAAGTGCCCTAAAACTTTTCTAACCAGAAAGAAAGGGCGCTGACTTAATCCCTGTGTGGGATTGACTAAGGGCAACATATTTGTATTTGTCTTGAGACACCCACATTTCCATGCATAACCAGAAAGCTTTCTTTCAAATGCAAGGAAGAATTCAGAAAAAAGAAAAGGACTGCCGGTTACAAATAATCAGCTGAATGTTACAGGGCAGCTGCCTCTGCAGTGTAAAACCCGTGCAGGGGACAGTGCTGGGGAGCTATCGTTCCTGCTACAAGAGCTGGTTTTTTTCCTACAACACCCCTTCAGCATCTATAGCAGTCTGCAGAAAGCTTTAACAAGCTGGACAAACATCACATATGTTAATTGTCTAATAAAACATTATTTTGATGTATTGTTTTTAACTTTATGTATCAAAAGTGCTCGTACTGCCTGGGCAGCTTAAAACAAAACAAAAACCACAAAACCACCAGATTGACAATTAGGATGGAATTTCAGTCTTAAAAGGAAATGAAATACAAACTCAATTTTCCTCATTGTTCCCTCTATTGTTAAGCATCCACACACGTAAAACTGTCTGGTGCTGACAGAAAGGGTTAAGTCTTCATACACAAGACACCTCACACCTTGCTGGATCCTAAAGCAACTATGACACAGAAGGTATCTCAAGCAAAGGACGATTGCAGCAGTTTCTCAAAACCAGAAAGAGTTCCTAGAAGCAAAACAGAAGGCAAAACTGTTTCCAGGCACTGCAACCCAGCCATAAACGGGAGCACATGTGACACACACCGTTCAGAGACTAATATACCAGTCTGCTCAGTCCAGAAACTCTAGATGCTTCTGTCAAATGAATTTCCCACATAATAATATTTTAGAAATGCAAAGAACTAATTATAGGAAGCGTCTAATAATGGAAAACATAAGCTTTAAAATTGCTATCAGATAAAAGGACAGGGAGTTAGGCGTTGGGATATTTTGCATTGGACACTTCTTTTCTTTGGAAATTTCAGTGTGCAGGGTTGAGAAAAATGGATATAGTTTCCCTGTACATGACAGGAACAATAATTGAGTAGGATTATATGTCATCCATGAAAATACTATATTTATGCCTCATTGTAATCCATTCATTGGTTTATGGATCCAAAGTCCCAAGGGTAGTGTCACAAATCCACATAATGTCCCCGAGTAGTGGATTTTGCATTTGGATCTGCGATGTAGCTGGCGGACACGGAAAATGACATGTAGCCAGCCAGCTCCCAGGAGAGCGCAGAGCCAGCCACGCTGAACGCAGCGGCCGGTCCGTAACTCCGGTGAGAAACACAACCTTTGGCTCCTGGTCTGCCGGCTCCAGAGAGGCACTCTGACCTGCAGACCACTTTCTCCCCAGTCAGAGATTTTACACATCTACCACCTACACATATCAAAAGCAGCTACGCTATACCTTGTATGTTGTACAGAGCTATTCTTCTTTTGCCGAAAGATGCCAGAAGCCCAAGCTTAGTTTCCTCTGTTGGACTATCTAGAAATATCACTATGGCCAGATCTCATAAACCTGAAACCCGTCATTATTTCTTTCCTCATACATAATCCTGAGCCAGCACAGGAACACATGATAACCCTCCCAGTAGAAGATTTCCTGTGTGGCTTTGTATCAGATCAGTACTTCAACTTCCCCCTGGAAATTGAGGGGTTTTGTTTTTTCCTGGCAATGCTTTCCTTACTTAGCTTTTTAGGTTGTAGACTTCCTGAGACAAAGACCATTTTTTTATTTCATGCCTGCACCAGAATCAGCTAGGCTCCAGTCTCGGGTGAAGCTTTAAGGCAATATTGTAAGTTATTAAAAAGAAAAAAGTAGTTGACAAGACTCTATAACCACTACTTATGTAGATTGTATACATGTGCTGGTAGAGGGAGATGCACTTTGGTAAAAAGCTTTCCTCATAAATCATTAATTACGTATTTACAAAGATCTCAGCTGCCAAACTCTTGAAGCTTCTCAGTCTTTAACGAAGAAAAGGGGGAGCAGCTAAAGAAGTTGCCACAATTCCTTAGACTGCATCTCAAACACAGATATTGGGTGTTGATCCATCGTTGAAAGTTAAAGTAAAATTCTCCAGCTTGATTGTCAATAAAGGCACAGTCCTATGCTGCAGTTACAGCTGCTCCTAAGTAGCCTGTAACTATAACATGAAATCCAGCAGTAACTACTGTGCTACAACTAAACACACTCAAATGGAAAACAGCCTTGGGCAGTATCATGTCTTAACATCAAAACCCCACCCCTGGCTACAGCAATGCTCCTCTCGCAGGCAGCAGCATTTCTGTAAACCACCAGTGCTAGGGCAGAAGCTAGGATCTACCTAAAGCTACCACTGAGGCCAAGTTGGCAAGATGTAGCTGCATGGCTTGCAATTCCATACTTGAAGTCTTGCTTGTAGTATGATCCCAAAGCACATTAAAACTCAAGCAGCAATTATTCCAGCTACTTGGGTACCACTACGAAGCAAGCTCTAGGACCGATCCAAAACGTGGACTCAACCAGTGCCAGTAGTAAAGCAGGTAACCCTCTCTTGGCTGTTGCGGTAAACCCTTTCACATGTGATCATTGCACACCGTTATCTGACACCTGAGATCATAAATTTCTGTTATTGCCAGGAGAACGTGCAGAATAAAGCAGCCAGAGTGATCTCTTGAAAGAAGAGTCCACACTGAATATGAGTCCCAAGTTATAAGTAGAAAGACTGATGGGCAAGAAAAAGAGAACCAGAAGTTGAATGGCATCTCAACTTTCCATTTCCCGGATTATTTGCTTTACCCTTTTCTTAAAACAAGACAATTTTACCATATTTTACCATAATTTTACCAGGACTGACAATCCTGGAACTTGTATTCCTGGTATACTATAGCTCTTACGACACCCTTTCATTTCACTTAGGCAACCCAATAGTTCACACACGATACAATTCAGACACTACAGAACTCGAAGAACACAACATTTCAAAGGAGTTTTTTGACCTCAACAACAGCTAGTGTTTATGTGGCAGTATCAATGAAGCAAGGGTGCAGGTGACGGTCTCAGACCAGTACTTACAAGGAAGACCTCCACACTGCAAGGTGTCCAGCCCCATCTGGCCTGTCCCGTGCACAGCACTTCCCCTTAAAGGACCAAAGATGATGTGCAGAAAGCCCAACAGATGAGGAAGACCTTTGGGGAAGACACAGAAATTCATTATTAGAATTGTATTGGATGTTTTCCCCCAGTTATATCAGTGCTGCAGCACCTGCTAAGCAGATTAATACAGGTTATCAGTCTCACAGGTACCAACTCATGTTTCATAATGATTAAATCTACCTAGGAAAGCATAGTGGGAGAAATGTTGGGAATCTTACGCAGGCAAAATACAGAAAATTTCCCCAGCTCCAGTTCATCTGTATTGCCTTAACCTTGATGGCCCTCTTTGTTAAAAAAAAAAAAAAAGCCAATGCCATTTCAAAGCCTGAGTACTCTGCACCATGCAGAATGAAAAAAAGTGGTCTTTCTGCCCTTTCAGGATCCTAAGAAGGTGTTTAGACCTATGTATGATAATATTAATCTTAACTGATTTCTACAGAGCTATTCTGAGCACCAGGAACAGAGGTGTGAATGGCTCAGGTGTGGGTCCTCACCCCTAGTTTTCTCCTAGGTCCCATCCCCACCTCGGACACCAAACCTCGTGTGTCCTGGGGGATTCATGCCCTGCTTAGGTGGGTGCACCTGGCCAGGAGCCAGCACTGCAAGGGTTAACAAGGGGACTTTTCCACCCAGAAGGCTGAACTGTCTCCTTTGAAGCCATTAGTCTATTGTCTAAATCCCTCCTAGTTTTGAGGATTACAGAACAAATACATTGTAATGGCTCCATAGGAACCTGGCCCGAGGGGTCACCCTGACTTTAGCTGGTGTATTATGTCCCAAGTGACAAAAATCGAAGCACATTAAATGCTTCATGAATGCGAAATGCCCAGAGTTTTAATCTCAAGAGCTTTGCCATCCCTAAAGTTTGTCTTAAATGCATCAAAATCCACAACGCGGACTGATTAGAGAGGAGCTGGCTTCTTCAGCTGATGCACTTGCATGAGGCAAATTCAGATAATTTCAGATTTTGGAGCAATATCTGCTCTGTATGAGTTGGGGTGGAGTTTATTCAGCTTTATACATTATAGTAGAGCACTTCCAATAAAGACATGCATAATTTATACTTTCTATTAAAAGAAAACCTTTTAAAAAAATAGGGTGGTCTAATAAGACATTTACAGACCCTTCACAGCTGAATGACACCAAGTAACTCCACAATTATGTGAATTTGCTTCCGGGTAAGAAATAGATTAATGGAATTTACAAGCACGGAGAATAAGTTAAAAACTTATTGGAATCCCTTCAAGACGGTCATCTGACAAATCAGCTGGAACAAACTCTGCCCTCTTAGTTAGAAACAAAACAAAACATCCCTTCACTCTCCACTGTGATTTGGGCAGCAGCAGAATTTCTGCAGCCTCCCTCACCCTCATGTCTGCCTCACGCTCTTTTTGTAAACTAGCAGAGATTTGTGTCGACTTGAAACTGCCTGGCTTGGATAGGTAAATTCTGGCTGATTTTATCTACTGCTCAGCATACTCTGGTTTGGTTGTATTTTCCACTACACACTTTGATCAAGATTTTTTTTTTACCAAGAGAATTTCCATTCCTGGCAGAGACAGACTCCAGTAGTGCTCCCTGAAGGATGGAGGAGAGAAGGAACGGAACAGGACTGAAATGCTGCCATTTAATATTTGAAAGAGTTAACAGCAGCTGGAAAATACTGACACATCCAGACACACAAGCATACACTACAGTATTTGGCTGTTTGCTTTGGGGGTTGTGTGGCTTTTTTTTTTTTTTAATAGATGTATTCATAAAATTATTTTGGTTTTGGTTTTTTGGGTTTTTTTTTAATTATTTTATTTACATTTTGTTACTTATCCTCTAGGGAATAATACACTGTGCTCTCTCTCAAATACAAACCTTAGACAATGCAGAAGATGACAACACATATTCTGTTAAACAAGTGAAGAAACACTTTTACAGAGTTAGATTTCACTTTTCAGTGTGATACCAGGGCTTGTCTTTCCTCCTCCTGAACACACTTTTACATTAAACAGTTTATAATTTTAAAGGAACTTCCTGAATTTATTCTTTATAGATTTACAAAAAAAAAAAGCTTTGCAAGCCAAAGCTTTGCAAAATTGCCCGGCAGTGGATATTTTCAGCCAATCTGATACCATCATAACATAACCTCATCCCAGTGGGGATAGGAATGCTCTGGAGCCTCTCTCATCACCAGGAGGATTCCCCCCTCTTGCCCTGATAATGAGTTTCAGTCCATCCAATCTCTTTCTCTCAAAGATCCCATGAAAGAGCAACCTTGCTCAAAAGGAGGAGAAAATTATGCCTTTATCTCCCCATTTCTTGCACCAGCACAATGCCCATGGTGCTGGAGGCTGTACCAACAGGTCACGGCAGCAGCCTCTTGCCAGGCAGGGGCTGCCCAGTGGCTGAAGCAGAGGCTTTGCAGGTTGTAACCGTGTCTCAGGGTTTATCTCCTCTGTGAAACAATGGAAAAAAGCCCAAGCAAATGCCAAGAAGCAGTGCAGCCATGTTGCTGAGCAGCCCACCCGAGCACTCGAGCTGACTCAGGAGTCAAGAGCAGGATCACAAAGCTCTCATGCTGCACTGATTTAATTTCAGTCCAGTGCTCCATTTCTCCTCTCCTTACTACGGACAAGTCTATGTTTATTAATGAACTCCATTAGTCTTTCCCCTCCCTCTACCTTGCTGCAAAGTGTTTTTTTCCTCCAGGTCTACAGCAGCAGCTGGCACGCTATTTCCTTCTGAGGTTTAGGCGAATAATGGCCTTTTGGAGGGGGACCCGTTTCATCTCTTTTCTCCATATGTTCCTTTCAATGGAGAGGTTTAATACACTCATTTTCACAGTAGCTATCGAAGTGCTTTTCCTTTTCTGCGTCTATTACTGAAATGAATAAATGTGCACAAGGCAATGATGCACAAGAACCAGGTCAATACACCAGAGCTTTCTTTTGAGAGTGTTTTTCCAGGGGACCCCAAGAGAGGGGGCTCAGCCTTGGCCAAAAGTTGATCCCCTTGTCTGGGGCACTGGGAGGTTAGTCGCGCTTACGTGAGACAAGAGAACAGTCTTCCTCCAACAATATAGGAGTGCTTTCTCCAAATGGATGCAGCATCCCTGGTCCAGAGGATAGCGTTTGTTTCAATATAACTGGATCCACGCTAAGGGACTTAACCAGTTTAAAATATACATCACTGCACGCAAATTGCTACGTACCTGTACATAAAGCAAAGGAGCAAGCCAGGGAAGTGAGAATGCTGAAAGAAGGGGTGGAGAAGCTAGCAAGTGATAGCAAGATGTACACTGCGTCCTTCCTTCACCTACCACAAATGTTTCGTTTTCAACAGCACCCCAGTAAGAGTGAGCAGTTTGGAGGGACATGGAGCAAATCAACTCAGGAAAACCATCTTCTACCAAAGAACGGGATGGAAGAGCATCATCAAGGGGCATCATTTGCCTGGGAATTTGGGAAGGACGATTTAGGGTGCCAGACCTCAGAGAAAGGTAATTAGTAGGCACCAGAACTGAGGAAGCTTGGGGTGTAAGAGCTGTCACGTGAGAGATCCTGTGGTGTCCAACTGACTCCCTTTTCCTTCCATAACATCAGTAACAGAGACTCTCTCCTTCACTCAGCCACCTATTTACACACCACCTGTAGAAGCATCGGATCTTGTTCTGTCAAATTTGGCTGAAATTGTTAAGGGGGTTCAAAATTTAGACAGCTGTATAGTAGCAATATTATTTCCTAAGAAATAAAGGCAGACCAGAACAATGAACTACGAGAGGCTTTGAACAACCTGGGCTAGTGGGAGGGGTCCCTGCCCATGGCAGGGGGTTGGAACTGGATGATCTCCAAGGTCCCTTCCAACCCAAAGCAGTTTGTGATTCTATGATACTATGAAAGGGCAGTGAAATAAAGAAAAAGTAGCAAACACACTTGAATTCGATGTGATGAAGGATGTAAACTAGGGAGGGATTTGAGGAGATCAGCATGGGAAGAGCAGCAGATTTTAGAAGATAAATCTTTGCAGCGATACTTTGCACGGAGGGAATGTGAAAGTTGAGGAGGTCAAAGAGGAGAATGAATGCACCAACATCATAGAATGACAGAATGGTTTGGGTTGGAAAGGACCTTAGAGATCATC